>UZAF01017320.1:4352-40414 GCA_900617895.1 Haemonchus placei
TTTGAGATTATTGTGCCTGATCCTTTCGATGACGGCTGAGAATAATTTACTAGAACGGAATAGAGCAGAACATTAGTCGAATAGTAGAAATACAGCCGAATACTTGTACCAAAAGGAGGCGGTCGACCAGCTGACCGTCTCTGGCGATTTGCCAACCAACTTATCGATTTTTCACCAACTTCGCTCCAATGGAAGGTGGTGAACGGCAATTAGATTTCGTAGTTAGCCTAGCGAGGGGCGGAGGGCGACCGTGGCTCACTCTCCGGTCCCTTATTGTGCCCTATCCAGACCGTTTTCCGACCTCATTCCTGCACAATTGGTATCAGAGGGGGCGTCGAATACAAACCATGTGCAAATCTCCGAAACCATTTTTTCGTGAACTGTGCCATTAAAGGCAGTTAAGCATAAGTAAACAAAAAAAACTTCAGTAAGAGCAAAAGTTGCTCACCTTTTCAGCCTCAAGGAGTACGAAATTCAATCAGGGATTGTGGCAGCAAAAAGAATAACAGGGGAAAGAAGAATGGGAGAAAAGCGTCGCCTCATCACTCAGTTATCAGCTGATTGTGTGTGGGTCCTAGAACGAATAGTTGCAATCTGTGTTGTCTCTACACTCGTCTGACTGTCTGACGTGACATCGATCGAGAGGCGGGAAGGTCATTGACGTTCCCGCCCATTGAATTATCGTGAATGTGCCTTTAAAATAGCTACCTCAGAATTACCGCGATCTGTGTCTTTTAGGGGGTGACATGGCTATCACTCACTAATCGCGTTTAAGATTCCACTCTTTATTCGACTTCTACTCTCAATCGTAGCAGACCGTGAATGATCTGCTCCACCTAGACGCCACCTTGAAAAGTCGTGACGTTGGGATGACCCAAAACTAGAGATGTTGGCGGTGACTCCGTTAAATGGAAAGCGCAGCCGGCTCGGCTTTCATAAGAAGCAACACAAGTGCTAGACGTTAGGTTATATAGAACAAGGCGTGATTGTCCATCCTAGGATGTGTTCCAGGTCCCATCATCGTAGTCCCCATGTGTTTTGGGGAGGTGGCTGTGGTGAAGTTTCCCGACTCATACCAATTTAACTCTAGTTAATTCAACGTTAGTAACTTACCTCTTAACATACCTACTACATTGAGGGGAGCCAGAAAACGTCCAAATTTTGCTAACGTAAACATCGTCGTTTTCTTCTAGACGATGGTAGCGGTGGACTACGATGTTGGTGTCATTTACTACCCTAGTTGCAAAGGATTCAACAGGAGTGAAGCTGATCATATGTGGAGGCAATTACTTCTCATTCCAAATGCTGCGTTTGCGTAGACGATCTATCGAGTGGAGTTCACCTGGAGTGTTTTTCAGAGCATTCAATTTACGAATGATAGATTCGGAACATTTATTGAGAGCCTTCGTTAAGCACTGCAGTGAGCGGCATTTAGAAATGTTCGAGTTCATGGAGAAATTTATGAACGCTTACACAGGTTCGTCTCATTCACAGTCCCACTTGATTCACTTATCAATAGTCATCTAATACATACAGAGTGATGTTGAAAGTTAGAGCACCCCTTCAGAGTAGCGAAAACTCCAGCTTCAAAAACTCGTCGTTCGCAGCACTTCAATACTATTGAAACAGCGCTCCCAATAGCTTATACTCACAAGTTGTCCAACTGTTTTCTATGACTTCACATAAAATTGCTAATTATAGTAGTTAGGATAGAGTACTTATCGCAACAAGCTTTGCGCCCGCTTCCTCATACATTGGTCTTCCATCTATATCCGAGTATTTTAGGGTAAATATTCTTTTTTCAGGTATTCCAAAAGCATCTCACATATGGTTGTGTACTCTAGCTCATAGCTGGCCAAAAAATCTCTATCACGCTGATGTCCACTTTTTGGATTTCTTCAAACGGAATAAAAAACATTTCGACAACGCGTTTCTGTTTTTCATGGGCGATCATGGTCCGCGACAAGGAGGGGTAAGTTTGTTAATTGCAATCCTCGTATTCTGCAAATCGCTGAGTTCCAAATACCGTAAGGTTTCGCCGGCTACTCTTAAGCCTTCCGCGACTTTTCCGCTGTGAATTTAGTAGTCTCGATGTAAAAAATGGTCTCCTACTCTGACTGAGCCTACTCTCAAATGCTTGCGCGTTGGGAATTCTCAGGAATAGCGTTTTTCACTGCCACATCACTACTACTCTCACTGCTTATATAGGCCGAGATCAAGCCACTAGTGAGTTTCAATATGAACAAGGTCAAAGCTCGCGATAAACAGGGTCATTAACACCATCGTATCAAGTACTGACTGCTGTGCCGGTCGTATTGCAAACGTTATCGTATAGTTGAGTGGGGTGCGCTTCGTTCCGCACATCCTTCGAAACTGGGCATGTGGACTTACGTGCGCCAGAGGATGCGCGCGGCGAAGTTTGTAAGGATTTGAACGACTTGAGCGCATATCATTGCGGCCCAAGTTTGACGTAGCACAGATAGGATCTAACCCTACTAAACTACTCAGGTTCGAGTTTGTGCCCCGAAAATTGACGTCAGAGCCGTACAAATCGTCACGAACTTCTCTGCGCATTGTCGCACGCGTCTTTGAACGCACGTAGTGCACGCCACCCGTCGAAACTAGGTTACGCGGGAGCTGTCGCACGCACCACGTCAGCCTGCGATTTTTGACAGATGTCGCAGTTGTCAGTGGAGCGTACGATTGATGCTTGGCCCACAGCAGTCAGCCTAAAGAGAAGATAATACGGACTAGTGCAAATCATTCGCTCTACTGACACTTAGTGGTATTGTAGTGCCATCTCGAGATCGCTGTGGGCTGAGCCGCGTGTGAGTGATGCCCCAGTTTCAACGGGCGCGCGAAAGGGATGTTCCCAGGGTGCAGCAGTGCCTAGAGCGATATTCCATGACAGAGCAGCAGCACTTGAAGCATTCAATAACGAAACTCAACCATTGTCCAGTCTTACAATCGCTCCTCGCTGTCGTGTCTTCACAATCGCTCCTTTTTTCATTATATCTTTTATCCGACATTCATTAGTAATGCGGTTGGCTTTTGTGTTTTGTGGTGAGCGCCACTCTATGTAATACTATGGTGACGGATTGTTTTGAGGAAACTCTGTTGGTTTTTTTTTAACACAAAATAACTACAACAATAAAGTTAAATCAGCGATCGAGATTGTGGTCCTTCCTAGCCACAGTGCCTCCCTATCAACGCAGCATGGCACTGATGCCACTCCTACAACAAAAAAAAGGAAGGCGGGGAGCATTCCATTCATCTACTACCCACTTGATTTCCTGACGATTGTCGAATGTTTTTCCCTTTGGAGCAAGCATGTATGCTTCTGAAGGTATGGCAGTAATATGGGTTGAGGCCAAGTGAATACGCGGGGAGTGAAGTGGTCAGGTATACCGAGCCCTTCCAGCTTATCCATAGGCCTCGAATGGGTTAATCGAGCATTATTCATCACAATTAAAGACCTCCTTGTAATCAGTGTGAGATGGGGGCTCGGAACACCATCCTTCTTTGTTCTTCACAGGATACTCCTGCGTTTACCGCGGTTCAGTCTAGTAGGTTGTTATAGTAAAATACCCGGTTGAGCTGAGAGAGAATGAACTCGTATCCTTCTAGGCCTGAGGGCCTCACTTAGTAGCGAGCTGTGGCAATACGTCCACTGGTGAGGCATTGCAATTTCCTGCGTGAACTTAGTGCGAGCTGTGGCAACACGTCCACTGGTAGGCATTGCTATTTCTTGCATGGATTTTCATTTGACATCATCTTTTTATCCTAAACAATTGTGAAGTCGATTGATTTCGTTGTCGCTTACAGTCGAGGAGTTTCTGACGAACACTGTTCGCACTTGACGCTCCTGCTGTGTCAAGGACGTGCGTTATTCGCATAGTCCTGCCTTGGACGTGACTTAGCCTAGGACGACGGGGGTGATGGAATAGGGAGTAGAAATCGTCTCTTCCATTTGTTGCCACCTTGGGGAGAATTGCTCCGACGGGAGGCCGGAACGGTGTCGGTATTTGAAGGCAAAGTACATTCGCACGAACATTGTCGAAGCAAATCTCTTCCCAAAAGAAGCGATGATGCCATTTACGGTAGATGACAAGGGAGGGTGCACTACTGTCCATCAGTCACCACATCTTATTCCAAGCCTGAGTGATGGAGCGATCAGTTTCGTAGCGGTGGCTCCGGTAGTCGTGTCGATTGCACATACATATGTACTTCGGCCTGGAATTACTTACTCACAACGGCCACGCCAAATACCGACCAGCTATAGTACTGATATATCAGCAATGTCCTTTTCCTGCTATCGAATCTATTGGCCTTCATTGGGCGTTCGAGAGCAAAATGCTTCCACAGTTGAAAGGCAAAATTCTCGCAAAACCTCCCTGATATCCTATTAGTAGCCGTAGAAGAAGTAGCATGTTTTGGGCAATCTTTGAACTTATGTTTTTTATACAAATTCGGTCAACAGCAAGTTGTTGGTACCGATGGCGGTTGCCGGTGGGAATCTTGAGAATGAAGTCGCATCTACTTTCAAACTAATTTGATTTTGACTACTCGATTCCGTGTTCATGCTGACGTGGCAGACCAAGTGTAGGCGCATTACGTGTTTTACATTCAGCCCTGGTCAATCCAAGTTTTCTTGTATAGTGTGGGATTTTCTTTTTAGCAAGTCAGAGTTTTTCAGATTCCCGAAGTGAAGCTTGGGCGGTATGAGAATTTAAATCCGTTCCTCATGGTCAGCATACCGAAATCCTATCGTAACACTGCAATTCATGAACAGTTACGAAATAAATCGAGAGAACTCATGACGAATTTCGACCTTCATGCCACTTTCATGGATATTTTAGAGGTTCCTTTTATTCATATTATTCATCTGTTAATCAAGGAATACATTCAAAGCGGCAAAGATTCCCTAGGATTGCTCCGGATCTCTGTGTCTATAGAAGGTAGTAATGTACAAAGTTAAGGTTCAAATGAAGTCGAATTTCTCGGATACATCATATCGTGAACCGCAAGATAGCGGCTCATCGCTCTTCAGAGAGTGGCGAGGTCCAAGAAATTGTCGTACACTACCTATTCCATCTCAGTATTGTATTTGTCAGTACAATTGGACCGACCAAATGTCAGTTTTCGTTTCAGTTGTTATTCACCCCGTAACATCCATTCTTTCATTCACTGTGCCATACCATTGTTCTCCTATACACGAGAATGGCCAAACCTACCCTAGTATGTCATCGAACAATTGTGGAATCTGGATTCAAATTTGCATGCTCTAGTGCATCCAGAGCAACAGATCACATTGCACAGGGGCACAACATGCACAAGAGTGGGCGGTGTCATGGGCAAAACGTCCTAACTAGGCTCCATACAACCCAGACGCCGGGAAAATATAAGCAAAGGTGAGGGCTGGGTTAGCTAGTGGAATGAAGGAAACTCGCCGGCGGTGTGTAGAATATTCTCGCAAAAGGCGATGTTTCCCATATAACTTGTGATCCGATTCAAAGAAAGTGTGGAGGCCAGATGGAAAAGCAAGAGGAGCCAGCAGGGCTCCATGCGTGCCGGACATGCATAAATTTACGAAGCTCCGCTTCCTACGAGGCGAGGCGTGTGCTAAAATAGAAGCTACTTCGGAAGAAACAATTTTGCTCGAAAATGTTCTAGAACTTGGGGGAAAGTGTGGTTGAAGAAGGGATGTTGTCTAATTCTCACAGTGGGCAGGGCTAGAAAACATTCATGCTTTGTTCAAAAACGTTCTAGAATGCGGGAAAGAAGTGGTTAGCATAGTAGAAAATGTGTGGAGTGGGCGACGTTTGTACTCAAATGGGAATGAATGAAATCGAAATTTATAACTCTGTCCAAAAACGTTCTAGAAGGTGCAGGAGAGTGGTCAATATGGTCAATATGGTCAAATCCCTGACTTGGGTGGAGTTTGCGCAGAGCTGAGTGGGGCTGAAATCAAAAATTCATGACTCTGTTTGAAAACGCTCTAGAATGCCAAGAAAATGGTTATGAGCATCTAAAAGAAGGGCGGTCAAATTTTTATAGTTGGAGGGGCCTCTTTTGAGATGGACGGGGCTATGGTAATCGTGAAATATATCAGCAGAGTGCCTTCAAAGCGGTACCAGCGTTTACATCTAGTGCGATTTATCTTATTCTGTAAACCAAACATCCCACTGAATGAATCCATCGTAGATGAGCGTTTATGGACACGTAATGCACACGTTAACGATAGCCCAACTTATACAGGGTGAGCCAAAATTATGATTGCACAGACATCGCATCCCGAAAACGAATAGAAGCTAATAGAGTAAGCCTGTTTCAGAAAACTATTTATTATTATTCTTTCAACAAAATAGTACATTGAAGCTGGGATCTTTTGATATCTGCTCTCACCCGACCCCAGAGACGGCGATGAGCGGCATTTACGGTGGCACACAGCTAAGGTCGTCGAGTTGATGCCGCCTTTCTGCAAGGCATTTTCGAGATTATTTCTATTCTTGTTTGGGCTAACGAATGCTTTCATCTCAGGGGCTGGCCACACTGAGACATCCATGGGATTTAGGTCAGGACACCAGGATGGTCACTGATCGAAGAGTATGAGGTCAGGGGACTCCTTTCATGGAATTTCCAGACAATCTCTGATTCTGATCTGCGGTGGGGAGCTTCATCTTGACAATAATTTGGTTTGAATCGCCAAAATGTCCCATTACGTACGACGAGATCGACCAGTTTTCCATATTAACTTGTACTCCTTGATTCACGAAAGTAATCGGTGTTTTTGCCCTGGCGGTGGTGCTCGCAAAAGCCATCGCAGAAAGCCAGTGGGCCTAGCGCTGTATCACTTTCATTTCTTTCAGCTTCATTTAAAGCGTGTCGCCCTGCTGACTCAGCACCTTTCTATTCTCGAATATCTTTTCGTCGGTGAATAGGAACTCCCTACGACAATTTTTTCGGATGCGGCGGGCAGCTTTTGTGAGATAACCTTCTCCCTTTGTCCTGCTCATTGGGGAAGTCGCTTACTGATCGTATAGAGGCCTTGTTGTGCAGATGGTGCGTCATGATTCGCGCAGAAAATTCGTGAGATATCCATTCATTTAGCCATTCTGGACTCAGAATAAACTTCGCTGCTACGCAGACTTTCGCCCTGCTTCCTTATCACTCCCCCTAAATACAACCGCAGGCCTCTCAGGTTACTACGCCTATCTGCAATTGTTCCCAACTCTCGAAAGCGTCTTACGGTTGACTGCACCACATCCCTCGTTACGCTAAGTCGTCCGTAGAAGCACCGTGCCAAAAGTGCTTCGAAATGCAAAGCGACGATTGATTCGCCGGGTAGTGATGCTAACATTGATTTCAAAATCTATCAAAAGTTTAGTACCATTATGAACGCAATAAAGTAAGATACCTTGTGAAATGGAACAAAGCGAACGAATTGTTATGAACTCAGAAAGAAATTGCTGTGTGCGTCAGCGCGCACTTTAATCATAATTTTAGCCCACTCTGTAAACTATCACCGGTCTTGAAGCATTCATGCTCGCAAACTTGATACTAACCACCTAACAGACCATTGACAAAAAGGCATTCGACCACTTACTCTAGAGCTACGAGCTTCGAGCATTTGAGTCATGTCAACCTACTGCGATCTGTTGATCAGTCTTGCAAATCAAGATCGTCGTCTACAGCGACCATCCCCTATCACTAGTTCGTCGGCTTGCGTCTGAGGCTGCTCCCTAACTTTGCCCTCGTCCCTAAATGGTACAGGGTCGAGCGGGACCCCCAAAAAGCGTGGCCTGCAATTGCTTTGCCTAGCAATGTCAAGGGCAAGACGTAGGTTACGTAATGTGGTAAAGACTTGTTAATAGTATTATCTTGTGTTTTCATTGCGGTAACGTCCGCACATAGATTCTAGTTGTTGGATTCTTTGCTCTGTTATTCCCGGATTCATAAATACTCACTGAACCATACTCAGTCAATGAAATGTCGAATCCGATTTCTTTGCAGAATGTTGGAAACTTCAACTGTAATTGAATTTTTTTTTTCAGCGATGTGTCCGTCCAGAAGGAACTGGGAATTTTTCTTGCAAATGAGTTGAAGCGTCATTTGGTTCAAGAAGGACTGGGAACGCTTTGTCATCCCCAGGCTTACAGCTCGGTCGGGTTCCTTCTGAATAGTTATGGAAAGTATTTGCTGAAAATTTCGCAATAATCCAGATTTCTATCGAGATTTTCTAGAAGCTTTTATGAAGTTCCCATGAAAATGACTGTTCATGCGTGGACGCATGAAAGATACATTCATATAACAACAGAAGTGTCTACCAATATCTAACACGTGCTCTTTACGAGTTCGTATTCGGCCATTCCGCCGCAGTACGATCACTTAATTGCGCTGTCGGGAAATCTCTTCACACTCTGGAATCTTATGCTGGTACAGGTGATCAATGGTTCTCTTGTAATTCCACGAAAGCCGTCAGAAAATTCCGGTAGCTATCAGGACTTTTGTGAGATTTTCAGCAGGTACTTTCCGCACCATCTATATGTTTTCCTTATTTTCTTTCTTTCTTCTTTTGAATTATTCGGTTGGCACGTGATTTCTGGACCACTTTAGTTTACGTTCAGTTCTATAAAACCTTATTCGGAGAATTACCATTCGAATCTCGCCGTTTCCCTGACGAGCTGTCAATTCGCAAATGTGATCCTCCGCACGTGCTTCCCCTGATCATGTACATATATGATGCTCCCTAAACCCGGGGATGGGCTTTGGGAACGGCTCTGTGTGATCGATTCGCCGCACGCGTATGTCGCGGACCACTCGTTCCCGTTATTACGGCTAGGCGTTCTCTATACAGCTCAATCGATATGCGATCGTTATTTTAGGCATGTTTGGTTCGTATGACTAAGAGGCGAAACGAACCAAAATATGTATTTCTTAGTATTACCTGACGTTGGTCTAATTCTCAATTGGTGTTTACGAAATGTATTTCTTCATGGCTTAATGATACTTTTGTTGGTCTTTTGCACCTGTATTTCTTACCTGCTGCTGCATTCAGCTTCATCCCTTAGCGCGCGGCGTCCCTCTCTCCGCGACGCGATAATTCCGTTTCTATTGCACCACACACAGAACAGGTGAATTGGTGATTTAGTCGGTTCAAAAATGACGCCTTTCTCATGAAAAAGATCTACACTTGATTGCAATTCCAATGTACCCTGCCCGAATGTCCGGTCAAGAAGTTGATGATATGAACACCGAAATCATTTTCCTGTGGTAGCCCTTTACTCTCGAAAGAACTTCAATCTAGCTGAGTAACTCCTCATCCCCCTTTTCATCCTCATCTTGTACCAACGGATTACCAAACCTCTCTAAGCCCTTTTCCAGAAAAAATAACATCAACAGGATGAGCCTGAAATTGACATTTAATTTTTTGGTAAAATACATTGTGCTCTACGAGGGACGTTTCGAACAAGTACGCAAGCGCTGGCACTGTGTTGAAAATAATAATGGCGCATATTTCATTGAATAAACATGTTAAAGCAATAACAAAAAAGTAAGAACGAAAAGTTTCCAAAAGGCCCGGAAATTGTGTTCCAACTTATGTAAGAGATGAAGCTATTGGAATTCAAGGCTGTGATGAAACCAAAATTTCTGTTCAAGATATCGAGTATAACTATGTTGGTGGACGGCGATCTTACAGCATACGACGTTGCCATCTATCTGAAGCCATCTGGCGCTCTCATTTCGGTAAATTACTTACATGCTATATACATAAAATTGCGTTATCGCCGACCTTTTAATAACATTTTCTTGAACATACCCAAGAATTGGAAAAGCAGAACTAGTGAATATGTATCAGTGAGTGAGAATCCGCCAACGCGGAAGTCTTCTGCGCGCTGTCTATAGTGCAGGCTGGCTGCATCGCGGAAAAAGTGTGGATTTTGTAATTTTTCCCATTCCATTTTTGATTTCTTATCTTTCTTACTAACGAATTAGGAAATGTTGTGCTTTTTTGGAACAAGCAGAATAATTCAGTTGCTGGGCTTCATGGAAATTCTTGAGTTTTTTGAACATTGAAATTTGAAATTAAGAATTCAGGCACTAGTTGGCGATCATGCAGATGTGCTGACCTTATATAGTGGATTCTCACGGCTGAACGCTTTTGGTCAACAGGGTGATTGCCTTCCAGTGAATTCTCCATGGAAGCCGTTTTGTTATTGTAAGGCGTTGAAAAATGATGATGTTACTTATAATAATACAACACCTTAATGATATATAATATAATAATACCGAGCACCTTAATGAAAGACGAGCCAGTTCACAATGATTTTGAGGTATCGAATTCAAGTGGAAAATAGGCTCTATACTAAGGAACTGTGCAAAGGATATAAAGAAAACGCGAAAACGGACAAATTTTGAAAATGTAAGTCTTCAAATAGGAGGGTAGGGTTGTACGAGATTGTGACGACAAGCTGCACGAGAGACATATTCGTACGAGATATCAGCTGCCACAGTAGCGTGAAGATTCGGCTACAGAAGTCAAATTTGGCAAAGACTTAGTTTATGGCAAAAAAGGATCCGTTAAGTCTGTAACCGTCTGAGCCTCTCTTACATAGACGTACTATTCGTTGTCATCCTGACGCTTCAATGTGAATCGTGCAGCCCTAACAAGCCCGTCATAACACGGCCATTTTTGGGTGTTCGCGTCGGCCAAGATGATTTTGAAGCTATTGCAGCCGTGTCTAGGCCATCTCATTAACCATTTATATGGGCCACAGACTCATCCTAAAAAAGGAATCTCAGAACTGTTTTCATTGTGAACTGTGCTTTTAAGTTTGATGTATGTAGTGCTCAAGAGTTGAACACTTACAAATGCGCATGTTATTATGGTATTTTAACCCATGACCAATTTATATGTTCTTTATTTACCATTATGGTGATCGTACAGTGCAGGTTTGTAAATAAACCGGTTAGTGCGAAGCCACGGCTCGAAAGTGAATTTGTAAAAAAACGGACAACAAACGTTTTATACATCAATCGATAATCAATCGATAATTTTATGTGAGAACCAAGCGATGGCTATCATGATGAAGGAGTAGTTTGAACAGTCCCTCCTCCTGTTGGTGCTGCTGCTTGTGATTTCACTCGATCCCCGTGCTTATTCAGTGTCCCAGCGCGAAGAAGTTCAATTTCATCTTTTATTGCACCGGGCATCGTTGGTGGTGGAGCAGTTACCTTGAGATGTGCTTTTGAGAAGTACTGCCCAGTCAATACTACGCATTATTCACCCTTACCTCATGAGGCTTTGGTGCAGGCGAAATCGCTCGTATTTTCGGCTCCGTTTTTACATCTGATCCAAATTGTACATGATTTTTATGGACTTTTCCTTTGCCTTCTGAAATATCTCAGGTGTAGGAGCAGTAGTGCAATAAAGCAAATGACCACTGATTTCCCACTGCCTGCTCCACCGATGTACATACATACATACATACATACATACATACATACATACATACATACATACATACATACATACATACATACATATATACATACATACATACATACATACATACATACATATCAGCTCAGTAACTTATATTCCTTTCTCTACATTCTAGCTTCGATATCTCAACTCCTCTGACTACATCTACCAGTATGAACTGCTTTCGAATGCTTGTAAAATAAGCAATAGTTCCGATAGATGTCAATCGAAACAAGTAAGTCAACGTTATTGCCTCACTGTCTCTCACCTTTTAATAGCCCAAAGACTTTACTACTAAGGAGAGGGCCGTTATGATCACTAGGCTAAAAAATCCCACAATCCCCTTTGTAGGCAGAAATCACTACAAAGACCTGGTCCAGCTCTTTTCAACTTTTTCCTTTTTTGCTCCGAACTGAAGAGCTACGACCGTTGAAAGGAGGCATAGTGCGGAATATACAGAAAGGCAGACAGACACAGATAGACAAACAGACAGACAGAAAGATGGATAGGGAGACAATAGACAGACAGATAAAGAGGCAGTCGTTCAAGCGGAGGGAAGAAGGCAGACCTACTGACTGGGTGACTAAGTTAATGAGTCATTGTCAGTAGCTGAAAGATAGAGATTCAGACAGACGGACTGGCAAACCTATTTAGTAGGCAGAGAGACAGAAAGAAATACAGTCCAGCGGACTGGACTGAGCGGCCAGAATGAGCAGCTATGCGGCTGACTGTTTAAGAAGGAGGCATGTAATCAGACAAACAAAGAATGGGACAGATAGACCAGCTAAGAGGTCGTTGAACAGGTACGGACGTACATATGTACCTAGAACAACCATCATCAACCACCAAGCATAATCTACCCGTCATCATAAAGCTTGGCTACTTACCAGCCGACATGATGAACGAATGAAATGGCACTGAGTCGTAATGAATCCGCTTTGGCTGTTTTGATTGATTATCATAATCACAACCTTGGTAACAAAGCTGTCAGCCAGTAATAATTCTGAGTTAAAGTTCTATCGGAAACAGTCGATTTGCTTGACACTTCGCGATCTAATGATATTATAAAACCATTGGCATTGTTCTAGAATATCAAACCACTTGTCCAAAGTTCGAATAGAAACTCATCGAGATTCAAAAAGAGTTCAAAATTGTTATTGAGAAAGTTGTTAGCTGAAGAAATATTTCACAAAGGTGAGTAGGAGTGCCAGTTTCCCTACCATGAAATACTGATCGTTGACTCCAGTAACTCGACTTTGATGAAGAAAACCTCCACTTCATTTCGATCTGAGCAGCCAGGTTCCTTGACATGGCCCTTACGCTGTTCATGTTATCCAATATACTAGACGTACTGATGTGTAACGCTTCTCAGCAAGGCCATCATGGCTTTTCCTTGAATATGAAATTTCAATTCTAGCTGAATAGTACTCTTTTATAAATAGAGCTGACTTGCTCTGTCCAATTCCGGTCAGAATACCACCCATCATGTAAGTTCAACAGGAACCGAGGGCTTCTAAGCAGGATTGAAGCTGTCGACTATTAAAGCAAATTTGATGTAGGCAAAGTGGAGCCAATCAAAATAAAGAGAAATTTTGATTTATATAAAATAAAGGTTTCCTACTCTTGGTTCTCTTGTATTAGGTGGCTATCTTCGAGGGGTTAAAGAAGTGTTTGGCAGAAATGAACATCTGCGAGGAGATTATGAGCTCATATTTCTTAGCAACTGAAGCGGGAGGTCGCATTTCTATCTTAGAGTTGAAAAAATCTTGAGAAAACGGTAGTATTGCTCACCTCTGTGTTTTTTGCACGTCTCCTTACTCTTGCCCCATCCTACATACATATGTATGTGGTATTGCGGGTAAGATTCAACATTTGCACCCGAGGAATATGAGTTCAATTCCTGGCGTCAGCACAATTTTGGCTTTGTCAGAAACATGAAGAGACTGAAATTGGGGAGAATAAAATCCACAGTGTTGGAGAGCGTGGTGTCTTACGGTGGTTTGTTTCATTTTTGTCGATTATTACATTCACATATCTTTCTGATATCTATCCTTAAGAAGTATGCATCGCCATTTACCAGCCTCGAATACGATTCACGGGCGAATGTGGTCAGCGTAGAATGCTGTGAACAGCACTCCATTCATTTCGCCGAGTATGCTCTGGCACTTTGGTTTCTCGATTTTCATGGACAGATAATCGTGAATTAATTTATCGTTGGCTTTCGTGCGGTATTGCTCGGATTACGGGTGCATGAGGTCGTATACCTAGCCTGCTTCTTTGAATCCTCTGGCATAACGCCGACCTGGGGCCGGGAACTTTTCCCCGAAGATGGCGTCGCGCACGCCGCACCCGCTGCGATGGAGGACTGGAGCGCGCAATTTGTGAGGTAGGGAGTTCTTTAATTATTTGAATTGGCTGACCGCTCGCTTCCATTCCAATGCGGTATTGATCGTCGCTAATATAGGAGGAGTCATTCTAATTAAACAAGTCAAAAATACATAAAAGAAAACAAGAAAANAAGGCAACCAACGAAAAATATTGCGTCATATCGATTGGCGGGGGGCGCGGTGAGTGTGGTAATTGCAGTGACATTTGCCGCATGCCGCAATCGGGGGAAAGTTCCGTTACCCCGCCGACCTGAGCATCATCCCTTCCATCATCACGCTTTTCTCAGTTCTCTCCTAACTTCAGCTGACCGGCATGAGGAACGACACGAGCGAAGAATGTTAAGAAGTCTGATGTTGAAATTCAGAAGTTTCGACTTGAAATCGAAATCTTCAAGGGTAGGGAATAAGGGAGTGGCGTAGTGTGATTTCTTCGTGCAGTGGTTAACGCTCACGACTACTGCAGGCAAACGGGAGTTCGACTCCCTCCAACGCTAACCTTTTGCAAAATAAAGTTTAGCTCAGGAAAATGGCGAGTTGTGAGAGTGTAAACCTTCGGCTTCGGACGGGTGTGCCATTCAGGGATGTGCTTTTCTGTGCTCAATATAACTCCACTTCGGAAACTTTCAGGAACTTCTTCATCTTATTGGATATTCAAAGTATTTCCTGAAATTCGCAAAAACTAAAGGGTATACAAAGCTGTGTGAACACTGTAGTGGAGTATCACCTATAATACTTTATCGTAACTGACCATAAACACAACCAATAAATAAAGCGTTTCATGAATATAAATTGGTCTAAAACTTGGCAACGGTCACCTCGCCATTGAAACGAGCACCGAAATTCAATGAGAGCTTTTGCATGAACGTATTCTTCACGATATTCCATCGGTTCCTAGTATTTGCCACATTACGTAGGGTCACCTTCACTGGCACCGTGTATGTGTGGAATACGAAATCGGCTGAAAGAGGCACATTACCTTATTTTTTCTTTATTATAATTTCCTTAGTTTAATAAGAGTTCTTGTATTCTTGAACCTCCCGTGTCCAACTTAGTGAAACTTTCAAACCTTACCTGTCCCTCCAGGAGACGTCTGTGCAACAGCTCCTGCTTCGACTTTTCCATAAAGTGGTCCAACTCCTTTCAAATTTGTAGTAGGATTTTCAATCTAAATAAGAATGTGACGATTCTAAGAAAAAGCCGATCTATTGTCAAAAGAAGGGAAAAGCCAAAAAGTTGAATTACTTGCAGGCAGGTAGATATTTACAGACAATAGATAGTACCGGTTTTTTTCGTTTTATTTGTTATCAATGATTTTGGGCTGAATAATATTGTTGTTTCCATACAGAAGCGCAATAAATAAAATTCAAAAAAACACTTTTTTCAATAATCACAAGTTTGGATCCCGGACATCGTACAGGCATCGTCACAGTTCACAAAAATTTTGAGGTATCAAGATCTTGTGGTACGAGATAGCGCGGAGGTGGGGACAAAAATGCAAGAATCCAAAGGCTCTAAAAAGATAAGAGACCTAAGAAAAAAGGAAAAAACGAGGAGCTGTACTAGGTGCATGACACTGAAATTAGAGGGAATTATACGTTCCGCGAACGAGTGTTACACTAACCCCAATATTACAGTAACCATACGCTACAGAACCCAGAGCTACAGTAACCCAGCACTACAGTAATCTAGCACTACAGTATCCCTGGTGCTACAGTAATCCCAGTGCTACAGTAATCTAGCACCAAAGCACCCTAAAACTTGTTATACCCTCGAAAACGACAAGTGCTCTCCTTGTCTTACCTGAACGGGCATAAAGTCGTTCGTGACTTCAACACCGTACAAAGGCATGTTTGCAGCCGTCAAAGCTTCCAGCATCTGAAAAATTGCTAAAAATGTATTTTTTACGTACCTGTTGCAAGATTCGTTGCTGAACAACCAATATTCTGAGCGAATTGACCCACTACTCAAGGAAAGCTTCTAGAACTAGTCGCGGGGTCTTAAAAAACTAAAAAAAAAATTGGGATACCCTTCTTGAACTCTCACACTCACACGGTCGGTCCCAAATGGTGATCCTACTGTGAAGCTGATTTACTTGTGATTCGCAACTGACCAGATTCCAATCCATGAATGAGCCTTTCATCATTTTCCAATCCGACTTACCGATGCTCGAATCTCGGCGTTGGCTTTTTGTTTGGCTAGTGTAGTGTCGTTCGATTGCCCAACAAAATACCATATTTGATAGTTGTCACTGCTCTGAACACACCCTAGTACAGTAACATTTAAAAAACCGCTTCGGACCCTCAACAATGAAGGGACAGTCATAGCGAGATGAATAAGGGGTTCACATGGGAGCATACCGTGAGACCAACCTGTCCCTGTCATGCTGTACGAATCGAATTCGGTCTAAAACGGAAGTAGAAAGGATAATAGTATTTGATCCGCGAAAACACTGTATGAAGCAAGTTCGCAATCAAACGAATATTTGATCCCAAATGAAGCTCCATTGCCCCACATATTTCAGAACAGGATCGTTCTATGTCAAGTATCCTTTTGGTCCTAGTTTTAGTTTAAATGGTCCGAGTACTTTCTTGACGATTATAGGGAAGATAACGAAGTTGATGATGAGATGCAAAGGCTTTTCTTTACCTGACCTTGTTGGAGATAAACTGATAATACTCCCTTACCTTGGGAGGGAAGTAAGTCCAACCAACAGGAGGGCTTATGTCCATATCGAATACGGGGTCCTCGATCCATTCGTAGTCGTCCGAGCCCATGCCTTAAGAGTGAGTTTTATAGTTATGGATATCTATGAAAATTTTGATTGTTGAGAACTGGGGCCAGAAGATTTTCAGCGTTATTGAGTTCACTCGAAATCAAAATCTGGCTCAGAAAGTGCTTCGGGAGAGCGAATTCTGAGTAGGTTTGACTGGGTCTACTGAATGCTAAGAGGGCAGCGAGCTCTCATTGCTGGTCCCAACCCCATCTGCTTGAATCGACCGCATGTTTAAGCTCTCAAACATAGTTTCATAGACCGCAGATTTGTCTATAAAGGCAAACTCAGAATTACCTACCCCATGCTCGTCCTATATTGATCCATTTAGCATCTACTACCTTCTCAGCATATTGAATGGTGGAGGTTGAGCTGCTACTATGGATGTACTAGATCTTTTTGGTACGGTTCCCGATCGGAACCAGCGCCCAGCCCGATCAATCTTCTCGTTTCATCGATGCCGCTACTTTTCGCCGTATCCGTTCCGTAGTATAGGTAAGAGAACTGGGCTCCTTACAAGCCATTAAGTCACAGCATGAGAGTCATATTCAAATATAACTGACATTCTCAGAAGCGGGCGCAAGCGGACCTTGGATCAAATGACTGAAAATGGGCGAGAAAGAAGTCAATTTTTTTTTTCAAAGACTACGTCGACATGATGAGTCCCTCAACGCATTTGATTAGAAGTAGCCCACCAAAAAGAATGCCTATACAATGTGGATAGGTTTATACTTGAACGGACCTTCTCTGAGTCAAGAATTTCGTTGGATTCAAACTCAACTCAAATCCACATGGAAGGAACTTCACCTGAGGAACAGCATCGTACGGCCGCGAAGATGGCAGCTCCGAGAAGAAGCGGCAAGATTCTGGTCATACTGTGATCGAGACTGATCTGAATCGTCTCGGGCCGCTCATTTTATATGGCCTCTGAGTTGGTTGTAAATGCTTTCCTCAGGTCTTCAGTCAGAGGTCGTATACGTAACGCGCCATGAATGTTTGCTATTCAAGAAACCTTGGTTTGCACCATTTACAGCGGCCAATGGTTCTTCTAAAAGATTCTATTTCGGTGCTCGGAACCCACTGATGCCCTTTCACATTATACAAACAATTAAGTAAAACTCATTGAAATTATACTGAAAGTAAAAACAATTTCGGGAAGTAATATAAATAGCGAAAATTCTGATACGAAATCCTTCACTGTCGGATGCAAAGCACTTACAGTAGCTTTGTTTAAGACCATCACGGCTCTACCATCCTTTTCGTCGAGCTTTCTCTGTGCACTCTTAGTGAGACATTTCCGCAAGGAGATTAGCAGCCCGAAATACGGTACCTACGATTAATAGATTCATGAGAAAACCTTTATTTACAGTGTGGTGTGGAGCCTGCCGAGATTTTGATAGCTGGGTGTTGCCCGTTCATGCTGGGTGAGCCGCTTCGGACTCACACTTCTGGATTACGTTCAGCACATGGCGAAGTTGGGCTCTGCGAAACTAAGTGCTGGAGGGATGAATTCATGGTGGTGGAAGGAAGGGGTGAGGGAAGTGGCAGAGGTGGAAAGCTGAAGAGAAAGCCGCTACTTGACTGAAAGAGCTGGTCAGCAGGAGCTACTTCTAAAATATGTAATCAATGGGCCATAAAGTACGAAAAAACGAGTCGTTGCTCGCAATTCAAATCCTTATATTAGGGGTTCTTCTGCGGAGAGGTGGCATTTGACTAAAAAAATATGGAAGGAGCTTAAGCGTACTTTATGTTCTCATTTTTTTCATCGACAAATCACTTCATTCCAGTTCTTGAGTCCGCTGAAGTCACATCTGTCGTTCTCTACTCGTTCCAACCCCAACTGTACATTTCTCTGACCCTTCTCATTCAGAGATCACCTTTAACTGGACCCAGCACGTGATACGAAGCAAAAAGGACATGTAATGATTAGTGAGCTCACCCATCACGGAACAGCTAACAAAGTTTTGGTGGTAGAGTGATCGGCTGACCGGTACTATATCAGGTGGTTGGAGGTGGGCAGATAATGTGAGCAGGATGTTGAAGTAAGAAGCTTAAGCTAAGGACTTTCTACTTACGATCTCCTCAGCAAATCGTAACGCTCCAGTGTTGAAACTCCATCATGTGTATGCTATGTTCACGTCAAAGGATCCCCTGAGGTTTCGGAAAGTTGCAGATTAGCAGCTTGCAGCCCCACCCAGTAATAAATGAGTTTGTTTTTCTTCCACAATTAGCGAGAATCGAAAGGTCTATTCGTTCAGTTTTTGGCGTGCTTTGGATTTTCAGTGAGCTTAGCTGCTTCCTTCGAGTAGGTTGTATTCCTCTCTTCCTTCGAGTAGGTTGTATTCCTCTGCCTGGAGCCAACATTCTGAGTCGATGTGCACCCAACGGTAAATCGGTCCCGTTACCATCTCTGCTTATCTCGGGTTGCAGTGGCAGTCAACAACCATGCTCTTCGAATGGTGAACAACCTCCAATGAGGCATAGACTAGCTAAGCTATCGTTACTGGTATGGTCCGAGGATCAGACCCCGTTTCAGTATAAAGGCTTAAAGGGGCAATGAGACGCACAAACTTAACGAACAAAACAAAAACTTACATTTAGTACTTACAGCACGTTTAGTACAACTTACATCTGGAAGAAATCACTGGGAATTCAACGCTCTACTTGTTTCTTATCCAAAATGCTCACGACTAAAAGTTTTCAACGTGATGGTAACTGTGCACTGACTATCTGTTTAGCTCTTATCAAAGAAGTGACCAAAAATCTTTATGCAAAATAGACGACATATGAGATGATAATCACATTCTACACCTTTATATACCAATATGTATGTATTGCCGTAATGTTTTATACTCGCTTATAATGATTACATCAACATTGGACTGTTCTCATGGGGCTCCTCGAAGTATACCGGTCTCCGATTCGGTGACAACAGGTTGGGTGGAATCTGTGGAAGCTGCCGACGAGGAACTGAAATATTTTTAATGAGCAATCTGGAAAATTTCGTGGAAATCCTTTCTAAAGCTGTCTTAGGACCAAGAAAGAAGACGGAATCTTAATCTCCATAATAGAGAAACCTCGGCTTTTACTTCAAAAGTTTTTGGATTTTTGTTTGGAGCTGAAGTTATGAGATTTTCTTTTTTCATTAGCCTACTCAAAGAATCATATAACTGTGCGACAGTATGTAATATCAAATTGTTGGGAAATGGGAACTGGGATGGGACATTTGGTGAAACTACCTGGGATTTACTTATTCCGTAGCTGGAACTACATATCAGAAGAAACTAACTTATAAGAACTTATTTTCTCTAGCGACATCTTCAGAATCAAAGCTATCCAAAAGTTGAAGGCACACAAAAACTGGGACGAGTAAGTGGGTTCCAAGTGTGGCGTGTAGGGCGCTGAAGGGTCAAAAACAGCTCAGATAGGGCGCGATAAGGGCTCTGGAACACACTTGGCCGACGCAGCTAAGCCGGTCCTGGAAACCTCAGAAACCGGTATAACTGAACTCTGCCTTATCAGGAAAGAATAGAATCAATGTAAGTCTTTGCAAACCTGAATAGAAATCTTTGAAAGATACTCGCACTCTTCTTAGATGAATATTATTTTTATTTTCAATTTGTTTTCTTTTTTCAGATCATTTTTTTAGAATTCTCAAAGGAATAAACTGAATAGTGAGAAAAACTTTTTAAAAAAGGTGCTTGAAAATACTTAGTGAGTAATCTTACCAGTCGGAGTGAGAAGAGGAAACGACATGCCAGGAACTTCGGCGATCAGATTGATCGTGTGGTAAGTCTTGGGTGGTGGACGACGTTTTGCCATTCGCTTTTCGATCAGCGTGTTAATCGGAACGATATCTGGATTGCACCTGGAAATTAGGTAGTTTCTTCGCTGGATAATCAAAGGTGAGAAAACTGAAGGTTTCCAAGCCACGGTATCATATGCCAGAATAAAATTGATGAAGGATATAGGTATTCGAAAGAGAAAGGCATTGCACATTATGAACAAGTGGGCGGAGCTAAGCACAACCCCGGGCAGCCCGCCCCTTTTGCAGGGCACCAATGAGAATGCGCGAAAACTCCAGGCATAGAAGGCATAGTTACAGTACCCCACAGCAGGATTTGATACTGTTCTCCTCATTTTTATTCTCGTTCTCGTCCCCTTTATAGAAAGGAATAAATTGTTGAAGTATCCAAATACTCCTCACTTCTTTAATTCATAGAATGCGGCAAAAAAATTAGGTTAATTTCCTCGCTTCATTTGATGAAATTATAGGTGATGTCAGATATCCAAGGGCAGTAAGAAAAGCTGAAGATGGTTTTTTGGGTCCAAAAATCAGAAAGTAAAATACTCACCATATGTACAGAAGCGGATTGAGCAGTGGACATAATCGACTGATTATCACCGGTACGACGACGTAGGAGACATTATTGAGGTCTGACTTCATCGGATTCAGGCAAACGATGGAATAAGCCAGGAATGGTAACGTCGACGCTAGTAGGCATCCGAGGCCGACCTAGAATACGACAATGTGAAACCCATTTATCGCTGAATGGCTCGACGAATGAGTATAAAAGAAATCCTCTCGAAATGTGAAAATAAATCACCTTAGCCACATTCCCTTTCGGTGCCCAGGTACAGCAGTCTGCCAGTGAGTTTCCATTTTCTTCTCGTGCTTCGGTTGTACTTTGCCTGAGACAGCAGTCTGCTAGTGAGTTTCCATTTTCTTCTCGTGCTTCGGTTGTACTTTGCCTGAGAAATTTCAAACATTCATTTTTGCCTTCAGGCAGTTCTACAAAGGCACTATGAATTTCAAAGCTAAACTTTAAGATTATTAGCCCCAATTTTCAGTTTAGGAGTGCGAGCGGTATCCTGGAAAGTGATTGCATGCCTCCGGAATTTACAGACCACAAAAGGACTTGACGCAGTAAGCATGTGGCTGCGTGGAGTCGACGATGTCAGGTCTAAAATAATTGATCTTCTCTCCCTGAATCCCTAGGTCACTGGAAAGGAACTATGCAGCCGTTGGGCTGATACCCCCTTCTTCATCCCCTACAATTACTTGAAATGCCGAAGTCAGGACAACCACTCCACTATCCGACCGTCACAGTAGTTTTGGTACGCCCAATAGAGGCCATTCGGGAGCGGGAGGGGTAGGGATTTACCAAAGTGGAATCGACTTCATTCTCGCTCCCGTATTCCTTACATTGACCTTTCCGAGCAAATCCAGTGATATCCCTGAGCGCCTCCCTAGACAGCGAATAGACCAGGATTGATGGGAGCAACCTATTCTGTCAATGTTTTATTGACCCATATGAGTTTTCTACAAAACGAAATACCTGTCTACGTGATCGATGATACTGTAGTAAAATGAGGACGCAATGCAGACTGGTATCAGGAAGAAGATCAAACAGGTGGCTGTAAGAAACGCTATATAATGATGCGCGGCTTCGGTTGACTCTTCTGAGCTGGCGTCAAAATCGCCCTGAAAGTATATCCTGTAGAAATAGGTGAGGTGCGAATAAGAAAACAGCAGTATGTACCTGTCGCCAATCTAGTGAACAGAAAGTGTTCCCATGAAATGTACTGTATTTACCGTATCCAATAACTGGTACAGCACTCCATAGAGTTGCGAAACCAGTAAGTATGACTATCAATTTTACATAATTGGAGTGACATCGCCATTTTCCTGAAAAATTGCCATCGGAGTTTGTCTAATTATGTAATTTCCTTTTACAAATTCATCTTTGAGCTTTTTCCACATTATTTTCTGTTATGGGTGGCCATGGTGTAGTGGCGCGACGCGCACTATCCGTGCGCCTGATCCCGGATCGATATTTGCCCAAGTCAACTAGGCAGGATTCGATGACCTAGACTTAACCCTGTTTCCATCTGAGTGTTGGTACTTCTCTTCGAACTCTCGTGGCAAGCAACATCGGTTTCGTAACGGCAACCGCATTTTTTTTAAAGAAATTCGAACCACTCTCTTTATGTCGCCCAATTGGGGTGCGGCGAGGGCGACGCGAACTTCGGGGAAAAGTACCCATATCTCTCCCAGCTTACACCTCTCGAAAAGTCTCCTCATCACTCTCCCTTCTACATCTGAAAACCTAGAAGCCACTTATACGGCTCCACCCTTGACTTATGGCAAGCTTTTGGCTTTTACAAAACATTGATCAACTTACCCCATTTCGGCGTGTTTGTTACAATGTAGCGATCGAAAGCGATTATGGTCGCCAGGATCACTTGTGATAGCGACAAGGCCATGTCGATTCCGCCATAGATTTGGCATGTACTGTCTGAGAACACGCCTCTGAAATTAAAGACATCAAATCGGTTGATGTGTGAGTCTCATCATTCCTACTCCTTGAAATCCTTGGCTGCTGTTGCTAAGAGCTCGCGATGCCTCACTGGTCTAGGGGATATGGTCCTCAAGCTTTTACGACACGATTCTAGGTGATCGCAGAGGCTTTTCCTTGGATGGACGGGGGTGTGTATTACCCCTCTGAAGTTCTCGGTTTCCGCCAGCCATTATTACTTCTTGTCATCCTCATTTCAACAAACTCGGTAATTCACATATGAAAACAATGTTTTTATCAACCGTCTTCATTTCGATTATCTTTTGACAGACGGTACCAACCCGTAGCAAGGAGCAGTCAGATTTTCAGTTCTGAAAAATCTGTAATCGACTCTACTCTTGCAAATCTGGAAATTAATTCTCATGCTCGACAGTTCTCAAGAAAACTCCAACTCTGGATTTGGATAAGTTGGAAGGAGGTACAATTCCAATAGTCACCAGGTTTATTTACTTCGTGGGATCAAGNCAAACTCGGTAATTCACATATGAAAATAATGTTTTTATCAGCCGCCTTCATTTCGCTTATATTTTGACAGACGGTACTAACCCGTAGCAAGGAGCACTTAGATTTTCAGTTTTGAAAAATCTGTAATCGACTCTACCCTTGCAAATCTGGAAATTAATTCTCATACTCGAGAGTTCTCAAGAAACCTCCAATTCTGGATTTGGGTAAGTGGGAAGGAGGTGGAACTCCAATAGTCACCAGGCTTATTTACTTCGTGGGATCAAGCTGATCCAGAAAATATTTTCATATTCATGACTGAAGTGAGGGAAGGAGTCAATGAAAGCAGGTCCTTCAGCAGATTTTTTCACCAAGCAACTCGTCCACTCTTCTCAGAGTTATCAGCTTTACATACGTTTCTTTTGCTGATTATCTAATTTGCTTAATTCAGCCACCATGAAACCTACCTAGCCAGACGCTTTGGTACTCCCTGTTACCTGACCTCACATTTTAACAGTTTTCTCCCACTTGAGAATGCCTTTTAAGAGGAGACTCATTTCCCGTTGCATATACCAGTATATACCGAAAGAGGCTTTCATTTCAGATATAAATCGAAAACGAATACTGAGTAATCGTCTTGTATGACCAATGATTAGTTTGGAGACACCGACAGAACGGAGTGCGAACCGTTTCAGTTTCCCCATCATACGCATTCTGTGGAAGAACGAGTATCCCTCATGGTCTTTAATTGCTAGATTGCTGGGTTTGTTGCAGAATTCGACGACCAAACTACGCATTCTGTGGAAGAACGAGTGTCCCTCATGGTCTTTAATTGCTAGATTGCTGGGTTTGTTGCAGAATTCGACGACCAAACTGGAAATGCTCGGTTTGGAACAATACAGCGCAATCAAGAAAGACTCCTTCTTCTCGGAGCAGTGGTGAGGGTGGGAGCACTGACCATTGGGTGATGTCGGAAATACTTTCTGGGAAAATCAGGTGCCCGAAGTCAACCAACATTCCCGTTTCAATTTTCAGATGCCCCATCCCCAATTGGAAATAATGGAAACATATAAATAGGGCCAAGTAAGTTGTCAACAAACAACCAACGACCTCACCGCCGCTTGTCTCACATTTGAAAGTTTTAGTTTGATCTCTATGCCCGGAAGAGTGAATCCTTGTGATATCGATCGATCCAAGTCCTACGATGCGCCACGCATTTGATTCTTCAGAATCGTAGTGGGGTTTTGAATGGGATACGGCCTATACAATGAATTGCGGTGGCCAGGCGATGTACAAGTCAGTGCTTTTGTCACACAGACGAGTCCGGCTCCAATTAACCGACCCCGAAGGTCCTGGGTGAGTATCAGTTCGGGATTCAGTCTCTTGATGACATGGCAGGGCGCCTTTTTGCAAACCATCGCCTCCGCCAAATTGGACTGCACCACACTTTTTATCGCTTTTCATTATTGAGCCCCGGTTCTCCGACTTTGGATAGATAAAAGTCTTGGCTGACGGGCCTGATCGTATTCGTTTTGCAACTTATTTCTGAACGAGTTTCTCGTCATGAGAATTGATAATAGGGGACGTCACTTTGCAAGTTTCCATTCGATTTAAAACTCCTGTCTTCGCTAACTTATTCACTTATTCCAGAAACTGACCTCGGCTCCGTCTTTCTGCGTTTTTAAATGATTCTAGTTGGAGGTAGGGATGTGTTTGAACTCCGATACCCTTTAAGAAGACCTTAAAACCCACAAACAAATCCTGGCTTACCAAAACCCTTCTGCAACTAAATCCCTCCGCAGACATTAGTCTTTTACAGCCGATAGATGTGATTTAGGTACCGCCGACTAAATCTCCTATGATGGATATAATTGCGACGAAGGAAATCATCAATCACTTGCGACTTCGTCCCGATATTCATAAGCTGTCTTATGACTAGACAAATGTGTTCGACATAGACCTCCACGCGGAATCATATACACATATTCCCAGAACAACGAGCTATTGGGTGAGCCACAGTATCAGGATATTCCCTTGAAAGTAATTACTTTATTAGGCCAATCTCGAACTGGAAAGAACACCCAGAGTTCCAGTACTGTACCTCCAACTCGGGCTATCATAGTTCGGAGCTTCCAGATATTCCACAAAAAATAAAGTGCTCCACAAGATCTCATCATTCTCCTGGTGTACGCCATGCACTGGAATTCCATCACAGTTGTGGGAATTAATGATTGGGTGATTAATCCTTGGATGTTCTGGGTGGGTAGGCTAGTGGTCAAGAAAGGTCAAAGAAATTGTCCTGGGAATGTGAGGTCTTTTGATTGAGACAGGAACAGACTGCGGATGAGGTCTACGGGGTGTTCTATTGGCAGCGCCGGTACTTGCCACCACATACCATATCCATGTCCACCTATGTGCGTTTCCTTCTGTAAGCGACGGAACTTCATCAACAGGGGTTGAGTAGGCAGGGGATAGGAGTGATAGTTGAGATCTTTGGTTACCGATGTCCGCTTAGAATAAACTACTGTACCTTGGCCTATGGTTCCTCTTGGCCGCAGATGAGCCATTATATCTAATGGCCCAGCTCAGCCATCACAAGTGAGTGGCCCCGTTTACCTGATCAACTCCAGGATACAGCCTAATTCCGGCAATCAGTTTCCGGCTCGGTCAGCCAGCTATATGTTCCACATAAAGGCCCGGAAAAACTTGTGATTGACATCATTGCTCAGAATAAGGATTTCGAGGAGTGGAGGAGGATGACAGGTACTACTTCAGCTACACACCAAACAAAGTGGTGATGACAGAGCAGCTACTGGCTAGGAATCGAAACGAAGCATTCCATGGGTCAGTCCAGGGCTAATTACTGCAAAGTGTCTCTATGACTACTCCAGAAGACTTCTTCCTTTTTCCCATCATTTTTAGCCTATTTCTAGCTAACAAGTTTTCAAAAAATTGAATAGACGCAGCCAGTTTTTGTTGGGACCCTTTCAGCGGAAAGGAAATTACCCCAGGCCCCAAGGAGGGCGAATTGACTCAATCAACAAGATATGTTCTAAAACTTACCGCTCACTAAGAAAAGAATATACAGGAACTGCCAGAAGTAAGGACAACGCCAAATCGATGAGCAACAGGATCAATAGTGGTAAATGGCTCGGATTGTCCCTAAAAAAGTAAATTCCTCGATTTGTTGAATCAAAGGACACATGGTTTGATAAAATAGAGAATTAGATTAATTTATAGATCAATTAGAAAGCTATTCAGAGTGCTCAAAAGAAAGGTGAAATTAATTTAGTCTGATTATCAGATCTAGATGACTAGGGAAGCGATAAGAAAATGAATGGAACAAACCGAATTGAGCGTCCTTTCTTCTTATTCAGTAATGGAACTAGAGAGATCACATTGAGAAATACCGGTATTGAAGCTGAAATAAAAGAGATTAGGCTATACTCAAGTCTTTCAAATTTCTATTATAAAAATAGTAATCAATTTGAAATTTTTCAGATTTATTTCCTCCAATAATTACCAAAATCATTATAACCAAAAAATCATGGAACAGTATAATACTGTTAATCACAATAGCGGAATAAAAGCCTAAAAGAAGTCTTAGAGCAGCACCACCCTGTTCTTCAATCTGTTTTAGAATCGGAGAAGTAATTTACCTTTTTTTTCCACAAGCTTCCTATATGAAGCTTAACAAGTTAGCTAGAGAATTGCATTTTTGTATTCTCACAGTTCAATTGCTGCCTAAACAAGGCAATTTCAGGAAAAACTGTCCGAGTGTAAAATCAGTACCTTTAACCCAATAACAGACGAGTTTCTGGGAATAGAGCTTGTGGGAGTGAGGTCTTTGCTCGCCTCTGTTGGGTTTCAGTAAGTATTTGTTCTTTTGGGTATACCTGCGGTAACAATTCCATTTGACATAGTCAGGCAGGACAAAACTACTTGCTTTCGCTTTGTTTACATGATAAGTACCCTTCGGAGGTGGGTGGCGGAGGGACTGTTGACGGGCAAGAAGTGGGCTATGAGCATAGACGGGATATCGTATCGCGGTTTGAAGCCAAGGAAGCCTTCTATCCCTTCTGCGCAGTTCGTTGGTACCAGACCTGTCCGGAAGGATAAAAGTACTGATTCGTACCTTGTCTGATCACCGCGATCCATTGCATACCTCTCATACGCATTCAAATGCATTTCGATTCTGAACGAAGGCAAAATGTGATGGCGCATCCCACAAGCGACATTGACCAGTGTCAAAAGACTGTGGCTTTTAGTTCCTCCAGCACTTGACAGGAGCTGAGATCTACAGCTATATGTTAATCCTTCAAAAACGCTATTAGGATGAGGCTCTTTCACGGTGGCCCCGCTTCATTTACTGACTCCATGGAATGCCTCCTGAATTTCGAGATATTTACCATGTCGAAATTCAGTAGCCATTTTTCCGAGCACAACGGTTGCATGCAAATATCCTGTCCAGAATGCTAAGTCATCCCCTTAAAAAGAAACCATGTTGAGCAGCATTTCAATTAAGCACGGAATATGATGGAACCGAGTGGGCGAAAATGGATTCTGCAAAGTATTGAAAATTTAATTTGGGCAATGTCCACGGTTGAATCTTGGTACGTTAACAGCTTCAGGCTTCTTTTATGCACATTTATCTTCATACCCTTTGTGACTGCAAACTTTCGCCTCATAAAATCAACATTCTGGAAGTCACGGCGGTTCAGTGCTTGTGTCCTCCCATGCCAGTTTAGGATGTTTACTAAGAGGGAAAAGCCATGCGACAAAATGGGGAAGGGCCAATGTCGCGGTTTTCCCCCCGTATGGTCTAGGAATCAAAGCTCGGATTCTAATCATCAGGCTTGAGATAAGCAACCAATCCTCCGGTCTCTTACGGATAGCCCATTTATAGTAGTGTATCGACTAGTTCTCCCAGGTTTTTCGGTACTTGGGTCGAATAACCAGACCATATTAAAAGGCTGTTCTAAACCAGGGAATCTTACTGTCTAGGGGTCGGAGGGATAGATCTCAGAGGAGAAGTTCCAAAATAGTTGACAATCTGTAGATCCGGAAGCAAACTTGATGCAGTTGTTATATTCAACTCTTTTTTCGAGATTTTCAAGAGGATAAGTTTACTAGGCCGACGGTCAGGTGATATCGCCTGCTTTAGAGCCTGAAAGAATGAAGGCACTCTGTGAACATCCGATCAAACCTCTCCACAGCCTTGTTGGAACTTTGGTTCACTGTGAATTCGTTCCTATATCCCATTCTCAGTTCTACAGTTAGGCTCAAGGCTGCCAACTTGTTCAGATTATGCCCCATGTCCAGTCTAACTCGATGTTTAACAGAGACCAGCGGCTGCCGTCAACGATGAAAATGGCGGAAGTGTCCGCGGGCATGTCAAACAGACAAGTGTGAAGATTAGGCTAAATTTAGGCCTTGTCTACTCAAACGGATGGCGTCATCGAAATAGGAAAGAGTGGAATATTGCAAGAATGACACCGATCCCTCCTGGGGCTTTATTCACGCCATAAAGGACGGGTTTTACCATAAATTACTATCAAACACAGTATTGACTGATTTGATTAGCCAGCAAAGTAACTGCTGACTCATACTAGAAGGACAATGTGTACTATCTATATCTAGGGAAGAGGGACGACGAGTTTGATAAGTCCAATACTATCAAACACAGTATTGACTGATTTGATTAGCCAGCAAAGTAACTGCTGACTCATACTAGAAGGACAATGTGTACTATCTATATCTAGGGAAGAGGGACGACGAGTTTGATAAGTCCAATGGCTACTTTTTACTTTCTGCGACGTCTCGAAGAGTTATGTATAACCAAAACTTCCGAAATAAATTGTACTGGCACCATGATGCCAAGAAGACGAATGAAAAGAAGAGTGGACAGCCTAAATCGGAGGGTTACCGTAAATTCTCTATGGTTATAGAACGGAGCAAAATAAGTACCCAGGTTTGTTTGAACTAATGAAGCCTGAGAAAAAAGAAAATCAGAAGTCGGGAAAAAATCCAGTTTTTCAGCAGAGTCCGAAAGCTTTTGATATCCAGGGTAATTTTTTTGGATCAGAAAAAATAAAGGCAGTTGAATGCGTTCCTCCCCTAGACCATGCCATGAGGTACCCACCACATAAACAAGCCATCGCCCTAACCATGAGAGCGTGGAGAGTTCATTGGTCTAGGAGCGCACGATTCCCGGATTGGAATCCCGAACCATGCGTAGATTATGGCACCACTCTCTCCCATCCTTCTTTACCTCTATGGCTAGGTAAAAATAATCATGTGTTGATACTGCAGACATGGTGGGAAACTGATGTTTGGGAGATTTTCTCCGTCAAACCATCGTACGTACAGAACAGAATCTGTCCCTGACAGGATTCCTTACCCCTATTCCCCATTGATCCTCTTTCTGGTTCCATTTTGACAAATCTCAACGCATGCGAAAGCTCTGCGTCTGGCACTTCCATTCTCTGCTAGACGTGGTTAATTTTAAATGAATGGAACAGCCCCGGGGGCAAAAAGAAAAAGCAAACAAATGGAAGCCCACTGGAATTTATCCCAAATTAGCTCAGCTGAAACCGAAAAAGCTCTTGCCTATTATGTAAGGCAGATTAATAGCGCCATTACAATGGCAAATAAAGTGAAAGCAGCCCCTCTACAGACTAACAAATCTAATCATTTCGATTTGTCGGCTTGCTCTCCCAAATTGGAGTTTTTCTGCGAAGAAGTAGGAAGAGTTGTTGGCCGCCTGGTTTACCTCTCCTACAGTCGATCTGAATTCCGCTCGGGAGATCTTGAGTGGGAAATGATTATTGATAGATTAGATTGGCCTTCACAACTGCTTTGAAAACGTTTTGCAGAATGTGGACCCTCTAAGAGTTGAACGCCCTAGGTTATACTCCCTCACTACTGGATTACTTTTGAATTTATTCAATTTTTTCATTTTTGCTTCCCGTCTTTCTCTGAAGCATGTCCTCTGGTACAGTATCCCAGTCATTTCTGCAAAGTTCTCTGCAAATCCAAGTAGACTGGCTATTTAGCAGACCAAAAACCGTTTCCTCAAAGCCCCTGCAAAGCAGTGTTGCTCTTTGCTGCCTTTGTGTGGGAGTAGCTGTTTGGAATGTGGAATAATTCATAAATGCAATGGATGCCGTCCGCAACCACACTGCCTAGCACACTCTGGTAAAGACCAAGAATTTCTCATAACAAATTACTTTCAAGGAACAAAACAAAAGTCCTTTGACGAAGTTAAGTTTTTCTATCACTCAGGAGAACCGCAGGCATCAATTCTGTCGTGTTAAACTTCAACTTGGAATTAAAAGCCACATTCAATGAGGTTTGAGATTTACATATATACAAGTCCTATACTTGGTCTGGCACTGAAAATTAGCTATCCAAGAGTCTTAGAAGTAGAATGGTTATGATAAAGTCCTAGGTGTTAACCAGTTTCCTGACTGGGATGCGCCGCGCCTTCGACTTCCATTCAGAACTGTCGTGGCGTTTGGAGTGCCCATGGATGCGCCACTTGTAACTAGACCATTTCCAACCTACCCCAGAATGAAAGTCGAGTAATCATGGGGAAGTGCTCTCTTCTGCGTCCAGATTCCCTCCTGAGTGGCAAACAAGCTGCCCATTTTGATTGGTGGAGGGAAATAAGTTCCGAAACCACCCGGTATTATTCGCATGAGATGAGAGTTCACTCAGCTATGTATGTAAGTGAATATTCTGTTCTTTGAATACAAGGATTTGTACCAGGTACCTCCATCCTCGAAATAGCTTTTCCGATATGATATGAATAAATTTCGAAAAAAGTTTTTCAGAAAGTTCTGACGTTACATACTAGTTTGCTTGCAGTGATTATTATTAGAAAAGAGTACGCTTCTCTAATTTTAGCCTTCAGCCAACACTGCAACCTCCTTCCACTCGAAAAACAAGCGATGAACTATGAATAGAGCATGAATTACTCAGAATCCCTGGAAAACTGGCCAGAGGGTCCGCCATGCACATAAATCCTCAAGCTAATCGGATGTGTATTTAACGTATTCATCAAATTGATGACTTACTCACTCTTTCAGTGCATAAGTCAGGTTCCTGATTAACAGAAACATTGTCGGTTCGAATAAATCAGGATTTTCCTCTCACAGAAGCAGGTAGTACTATCCAACCGAGTTCAATGGATCTGAACGGCTCGTCAGGTTGGAACTATAGGTTTCAGGAAGAGTTAAACCCTGCCACATTCTCATATGTATGTATATATTATTGAACGTCACTAGACCACATCCGCTAATTTACTTTGGCCTTCTGAATTACTGAGCTTCTTTCCCTTTAACGCTATTAGGTTTTTTAAGGGCAAGTCGTGGCTTTGTTGCGATGGCATTTGCCCCGCAATGGTCAATGGAATGAAACCAGTTATAATGAAAAACTCGGTTTTCCACGCTGACAACGCTGACGCAGTTTGCCTATGAGGTATGCTCACTTTCCGAGGTAAGCCCTGACAATATTAATATTGAATCGGAATTTGAAATTGAATTTGAAAAATTGAAATTTAAATTAAATTTTTTGTTAGAAAATTTCTTTGGGTGAATAACAAAACGAGCAGTCCAGTGAAGATGTCTTAATTCCTCCCAGAACATCTCAGTCAGTGAATCATTGCCCATTCCCATCCTCCGGAAGTTAACATGGCTGCTTCCTACTGGCCATTACCCTCGAAAATCCACTCATTCATCATTTAACTATGGCAGGGGCTTTCGAACAAAAAAAAACCTGTCTTAGGCTTCAGGATCTATGACTAAGCCGTAAGGATCATGTGAGTATCCTTTTCTCTGAATGCTGACTTTGGTGGTGTGACTGAACATGGCATGTTAGGGAAAAGATTATGTCTGATTTGCAGAAGAGGGGATGGAGGAATCCTACCCTACGGGTAAGTAGCGATAGTGATGGAAACTTCTTGGTAAACCTCAGTCCTATCAATTTAATAGAGTTTCATGTGAGCGGGGAAAAAAATCTTTCTTGAAATCTTCCTGGCTTTCAGTATCATTGTGCCGCCAATCCCACTTCCCTTGCAAAGGGCTCCTAGCATGGGCGAAGGTGATCACTATGAACATAACAATTCATCGGTATGCTTGAATAAGACCCCACCACCCCACCCTTATATTTCCACCATATTTGGTCTCATTTCGATGACGATTACGCAATTGGCATTTGATTACGACTACACTACGCTTTACCCCAATCTAGCATGGGCAAACTGGAAACCTAGCGATGTTGAGAATATCGCTGGAATTCTCCAGCAAGTTTGATCCTTCATGAGGATCAAGTGAGGGGAGAAAGAATTCCTATGACTCTTTCTTGTTTCGTGTTTACTGTTTGTTTCTAGCTCTAAAGTCAAAATCCAGCTCCTTTTCTTCCCCTATAGGCAAAACTTCACTTAAGAAGTTTCAAAAACGTTTTATTTCGCCAAGAATTTTTCACCACCTCTGCCCTTACTCTTTAAATTGCTCATTAAAATACTCGGATAGCACCCCACCCCAGGGCAGATTACGCAGCTCACATTCGATTCTTCTAGAAACTTTATCTCATATTTCCCCCCCCCCCACCTCCCTCACCCACTTTGATGAACTTTGTGCTGTTATTGACATTTTTATTATTCTCCCAGATGGGGGATGGATGGAATGCGTGCGTTCTATGCCGCCACTAAAGCAAACAGAATAATGAATCGAATAGCCGGATAATAATCAGCATAATAATTAGCTCCCATAAAAAAACATCCCATTGCTACAGCTGTAATAGCAACTGGCAAAAGATTTGTGCAGGTGCATTGTATTACTGGTAATCGTTTGATTGAAGCAGTTAATGGGAGGAAATTGCAATAAAGCAAGAATATTAAAAAATTGAAAAAAATTTAAATAAAAAAATTATAACAAATTGGATACGTGCTTGGTGTGAAAGGGAAGAAAACTGGGAATTTTTTTTCGGTTGCCCAGCCATTCCCAACCCCGACTAGTAATAACTGCTTAGCGGTCCCATTTCTACCGACTGAACAAGTGCCATAATCCATTTCCAAGACGTCATTGAGCTTGACGTCATTACTAACAAATAAAAACACATAACATTCGTAAGGGAATTAATCATGGGATAGATTGGTGATTTGGGTACCTGGCATTCAGCCAACTATTCTCAATAACTGCTATGTAATATGATTTCTGACAGTAATTCAGACTGCAATAGCTACCATCAAAGGCTGTTAGGGCGCTAAGGCGAACGCCACCGTTTAGCGAGCGTCAGCAAAAGTAGTATTCACTGTCCAAGAGAGGCACAAACTCAATTCAAATAAAGTAGAACTAGAGGTAGGACCTCAAGTCCATAAACGGTAGGGGTAAGCTACTCGTAACAAGCGTAAGCCACGGGAACAGATGCACCCACGGGGTAGTATAGATTCAGTTATTCGTAAGGAAGTTCATGGGCAAAGGGTGTGGGGAAGTCATGGAGGAAAGTGTTTTTGAAAAGACAATTTTGGAGTAGTCATTCCATAGAAGAGACAGGCAGATGGAGCGGGAAAGTTTCTATCTCTGGGGAAAATGATTGAGGCGAACCCGATTAAGATGGGAAGTGATCCACAGGTCATTTATCAGGACGTGGGCAAAGGGTGGTTACCTCTGCATTCATGAGCAATCTAAAAAGCATCTCTGGTTCAAGAAACTGATTACTTGAAGCGCTTGGCTCGAAATTGAATTCTTAGACTTGTAGACTTTGTAATCCCTATCCAAAGAGTAAATGAGGATCCTGAATCTATAAGAGTTCCCAATTCCCAGAACCATCCGCACTACCTACTGCAAGACCCATCTCCTTTCTAATTTCAAGCTTCACTGCAGCTTCATCGAGCGTAACCATTGTGGTCGGGGAATTATTGGCCTCTTCGCCTATATAATTTGACTACGACTGGGTTACATTTAACGACGACCGTGGTGTCTGCGACATGGACGTCGTCTAGAGTGGACGTGAAGAAGAGGGTTTTTATTGCTCTCCATTAATGCCCCACGCACAGAATTCGAATAAAAGAGGATAGGCAACTCCGATAAGAAAAACGCGGAACGTTTCTGCTGGGATGGATAAATGGCTTATTTTAATGGTCCGGAATCTTGAAATGGACGCTGTCTGAAATCTGTCAAGAAAGCGGTTTTTNAAGAAGAGGGTTTTTATTGCTCTCCATTAATGCCCCACGCACAGAATTCGAATAAAAGAGGATAGGCAACTCCGAAAAGAAAAACGCGGAACGTTTTTGCTGGGATGGATAAATGGCTTATTTTAATGGTCCGGAATCTTGAAATGGACGCTGTCTGAAATCTGTCAAGAAAGCGGTTTTTTTCCTATTTTTCATAATTAACGACCCCCGACGAGAATTCGAATAAAAGGGGATAGAAGGCTGTGACAAAGAAAAAGATTTGTGAGTTCCCTGTGAGGTAGATAAATGGCCCATCCTAATGGTCCGAGTGGCTAAGCTGGGCGTTAGCTACGTACAAGTATTTCTAGAAACTGTCCTCTTCACTGCAGATGAAGGGAGACAGCTGCAACTAACCATCAGCTGCAACTCTATAATCTTTTTGTTTACCCACTTGTTTTTTTGTGGCTTCCTTGCAGATCCGTTCACAAAGGAAGCTCCTATATGAAGTAGATTAGCTACATTTCCGACGTCTGGCTACAATTACGACGTCACCTTTTGTGAGATCGAATACAGCCCATGTCAGCGAAACCCCTAAGACTCTTGTTATGGATGGCTTCGGTTATGTGAAAAGACTGTAGCAGCACTGCCGAATGGAATTTGGGCCCTTTCCACAACTCCTTTTTGATTGGAAAATGGAGGCGAACGCAAAAAGTTAATTACATAGAGCTTCGTACCAATGAGTACTCTTCCCTCTCCTTCTGATGCCCCCCATGTTTATACATGCGGAAGACCGAAGGCTGTAAAGTATAAACCCAGTCTATGGCAAGTCTTACACCCCTTTGATTGAAGACGTGAATGCCAACAATCCTGGACCCTTTATGTGCAAAAGGATAACGATTGCCATAAAAGGAAAGGGGTCGTTGAAAAAAAGGGTGGTAGCAGGGGAGACGTATAAAAGAACGATCGGTCATGTAAAAAATAATGAAAAGGCTGAAAGAAAAACCAGGAAGAAGAAAAGATGAGGATCTAATGGAATTGGCACTTCTCCAAAAGCACAGAATCAAACGACCAGGAAATCGGAAGGAGCGGAAAGGATCTGGACGAATGTGGATATTTGACAGGAATTGGAGACTTACTTCCCCGAATATCCCCTGACGCAGAGCTGAGTCTTATTCCTTGAAGACTGTGAAGCTGAAAGAAGACCTCATGGACTGATTTGGAAACCTTTTCATCAAAGGATTTCATCGACTTCAACTATAACTGTCGATCTACGTCTGCCGTTTACGTCAGTGTCCGACCGGAAAAAACAGCAAACTTTTCACTCCCAGAAGAATCATGTGAGGAACATGGGGAAAGCGCTCAATTCGTTTCCGATGGATATTGAAGACGTTCCCAGAAGTAGTTCCTGATAATACTACTTAATACACTTTTACCCCCCCCCCCC
>UZAF01017321.1:12345-34470 GCA_900617895.1 Haemonchus placei
GAGCCTAATTTCGCGAATATGCGGATCGACTCTTGAGTATATTCTTGTAGAGGAAATCAAGTAGATCATTTCTAGAAAAAAACCCGAACCCGAAAGTCAAATTCTTTCAAGAGAAAAAGAGCCACGAAAAAATCCGCAATAATTATGCATCAACCTAATATGTTTTGCCTTAACTTGGAAGGGGTGGATCATTAGCGTACATTTTTTTCCTGCGGTATCCACAACTGGGGTCTAGTACTTTCTCCCCGTTCGCCGCACCCGATCGCGCGCAGTAGCGAGCTTCGAAAAGAAAGGTTTGAATTCCCAGTGCGGGATACAATAGCCGCCACGTGACCTTTGCCGCTTGTTGTGGGAATTCGGGGAGAAGTTCCGGCACCCTCGACAACTGTGGTATCGACGATTTCGTTCGAAAAAAATAAAAGCCATAGTAGCGAAAGTTTCGTTGGTTTGGGAAACTGAGACAAGTTTATTAATGAGTTCAAATAGCGTGAAGAGCTTGATAAATGTTTGTGCCGTGGTTCTAACGTGCCAGTTTTTTTTTTTTTGGTTTAGGACAGCTATATTAATTATTATAAGGGCAAGGTTGCATATTTATTCATGAAGTTTTTCAAATTCTTAGCATGTATGATGAGAATGCTCTACGACCAGCTTTCCGATAAGCCATAATTCATCCGCGAAAACGACAAACATGCGTACTTATCCTCTATATCAAAAGGAAGGCTTGGCGCAAAGCAAGCGATGCGGTTCTGTTATGAAGCCAGTGTCAGGTTATAGGTGCTGGAACCTTATCTCCGTCTATTTCCTTTGACCTTCATTTTCGATAATATACATATCATTTTTATTCATCTTTTTTGACAAGATTACTGATCTTTTGATTCCTTCATATAATACATGTATACGTCATTTAGGTGTACACTGTTTGAAAAAGTACTAATAATTACTTGATAGACGGAAATCTGAGATATGGTAAGATTAGAGCGTAAAAGAGCTTAACATAAATGAAACAAAAAACTACATCGGACTGAATGCGCTGTACATTAACTCCGAGTATCGAATTTATCTCAAGCTACTTGAAGGCTCAAATATCTATGCGACCGGCTTAACTTTTTTTTNTTTTTTTTCTGAAGCGCACCTTAGTGATTTCTCAGGAAAGTCGAAAAAAATCAGACCTCTTCTTAATTCGCAATCGCATGATGCTCTACTCAAAACTTATAACACACGACTTCGCTCTATTCGAACTTTATAACTCCAAATACATGAGTTTTGCAGACCGATACAGTAATGATGGTCGTTAAGATAACAACTGAAGAAATAGCGGAGTCGTTCTGTGATGATAGTGAGCAAATCCCATGACGGTTTTCTGCCCAGCTACAGTAGTATTCTTCATTTATATCTCGCTACACCTACTATAGCATAATTTGACTATCGCACTTTGTCTAGACCATTGACACCATATATGAAGTATATTAGGTCTTGTTTAGCTGGACTACTCTCAGAACATTTTTAGCTCTTTATAGTTTTGCTGTTTTGATAACTTTGTAGTTTTGGTAACTAAAAGGCAATAAGAAAAAAGCTAATTGTCGTAGATATATTCTCGATATAGCAGTTAACAATCCAATTGAACGTCTCTTGCATGCATCGCTGTTTACACGTGCTTACATAGTCCTAGGGCGAATATTAGTATTTTCGTCCCTCCCTATTGTACTTGACCTTCATTGATGGTTGGTCATCCCTAGTGGTAGTGCCCTTCAGCACCTAGAACTGGTTTCGTCGCAGTGACGTGAACATGGTACGTAAACAGGATCATCAACAAGTGGCGGTTTAGTTCTGCTGAAACTTTCTTGGCCGACGAAACTGGTTCCTTAAAGGAAAACAGAAACTTTCGCGAAAGTTTTCTTTGGAATCTTGCCACTGATTCTTGACTTTGTTTACAATTCTTCTCACACGATACTTAAGAAGGAGCTTGTTGCTGAATGTTTCTCAAACCGTATGCCACAACGTTCTAGGCGCTCCATTCTGATATAGTTTTTGGTAATTCACTTCATTGAATCAATCTATAGCCTCGTGGCAGTTGTGCTGGAAATCAAAAAAAGGTAGGAACTAGTTTCCAACATTCTCGTAATAATTCCTACATCGGCCTTCCGGTCATCTTCGGAAACTACTCCTTCGCAAAATTGATCGCTCAGTCAGATTAAAACCAATTATTTATGCTGCCTAAACCAGTCGTCAAACTGTAGCCTCACTAGTTGTGCCTACACAGTATTTTAAATTTTTTCACCTTTACTATTAGTTTGTCGGAAGCCTCTATGCATTTTTGTTTCCATGTTGTGAAACCTTAAGGGATCGCTTTAGAACGTTGATTACGGAACATGTGTGAGTGCAGGTCAACGTGCTCTTTACACCATATCACAGCATTTCGTCCATATCACAGCATTTCGCAACTGTTTTGACTGAAAGAATCGCTCTTGACTCTGAGCAAGTTGAATCGCTCCTGCTTTATAGGTTCAGAGAAAATGTCAATTAAAATCGTGCGAAAAAGACATATGTGATGCGGTGAGACCCTCTCTTTTCTCCTACATCACAACAAAAAATCGGTACCACAAGTTCGGAAATGGTCACTTTGACCACTTTGACCAGACCGAAGCAACACGGTCTAGGAGATCCGCCGAGCTAACTGAAGACCACCTTCTGAAGCTGGTTAAACAGTATCCGCGAGCGGGATTAGCTGTACTCGCCTGGATGGCGTTCCTGCAACTCTAGAGAGCACTGCGGAAAAACTACTTTCTCGATGAATATTGCTCGCCAAACCTTGCGAAGGAGCACAGAAGAAGCTTGGTGAAAACCTAGTTGGGGGAATGGGTAGGGGGGGGGGGGCACCCATGACAAGGATAGTATGTATATCAAGAAATGAACTCAGTCTAACGACTTAATTTTTGTTATATTGGCAGTGTATCAGAGGCGAAGAAGACGATTGGCACCGGCCATCTAAGCGCTTTCATGAGGCTTTAGCAGGGGAGTGTAGTTCTTAAACTGAGCCTAAGTAGGTTAGGAGCACCGGGGCGGGTGGGATGATTACCTGTGCGAAAAAAAAANAAAAAAAAAGAAAAAAGAAAGAAAAATGGCCCACCGCGGTGCCCCTTCCCTGTTAAAGCCCTTCGTTAGGATTTTGCATGTCCCTGACGTAACACGACATACCATGTTTCATTGAGGTCATTCATTGTTATACTAACAGTGTGATATGTAGGTGCCCCCCTCCCCTCCCCCCTCTCCCGCCCGCCAACTACCCAACCACATTTTCAACAGAAATTTCAAAGTTTGGAATAGCGTGTTCTGGTCCCCCCACCGTATTCAACTGGTTCCAATATACTGTCACCTTTTCATGTCGCTATCGAACTATTTGAAAAATAAGAAGTTCGATGATGTAATCCAACTCAAGAAGTGCATCGGCGAGTTTTTTTCCCTCGAAACTCGAAATCCCAAGTTGTCTGATAATGGCAATAAGTTGCCGTGAATGACGTGCATATAATTATTAAATGTTAATTGCTGTGAATGGACAAACGAATTTTAAAAAATCGCAAAATGAGCAGAGACTTCCAACAGTCTAATAGAAAAAGTTCCGAAGGTCCAGATCTAGTCATCTGTTAAGATCCTCAAAATTGCTATGGTTGCACCCCCAAAAAAAGCTTTATCTATGGCATCGACAAGACACTCATAAGCAGGTGGAGGCTTGGAACACAGGTCACGCAAGTTTTTCGTGTTCATTGATTCAGTACTAAAATGACTTGGAATTAAAAGAATATTCAGTTGCACATTGGATCGCATCTGTCAGTCGTTAGGCGTAGGCTAAACACGGGGAAGAATACTAAAAATAACATTATTTCTTCAGCCATTGTCTCGCCTGTGCTTAGATCCGTTCACCCATTTCAGCGAGGCAATTGGCCAAAAAAATAAATAAATAAATAAACATATAAGTGTATATAACTCATAAATTGCCACAGTCTGCACGTGACTGCACAATCATGCTCTCATAGGCCTTTTTACGATTGGTCTCCTAGGCCTTTTTACGATTCGCCGTCACCGTAAGTCATCTGAATGCCCCAAAGTGCACTTCTTGGATTCTTCGGAATTTAATCGCAGCCGGTTTATGATCAAAGAAACGTTCATTGCCCAGCATGTCCAGCTAAACTCAAGTCACGTTCACTAATAAAACCGTACACTTTTATTCGTAATGTAACCTGTTCCAGAGTATCAACTCTTTCTTTGTCTTTAGCTAGTCCCCCCCTCCCCACCTCCCTTTTGGCTTCTGAGAAGAAGGCGACTTTCTTAGCACTTGTTATAAGACTCCACTTGGTTCGCCACTAACTCGGATTGTTACAGAAATCTATCCACTCATTTCATTATTCTAACTTCGCCACCAAACAAATATTTTCGAAGGGCTTCAGGGTGACTTCAGAATCGAATGATTTCATTTTTTTATCAGAAGACTGTCAAACCGTAGTCTACTGTTACAGATAGTTACTTATTACAGCCAAACCGGATCAGCTATTGTGTTACTTTCCCATGAGGAAGGCAAACCAATATTTCTCAGAGTACGGAAGGAAATCGAAATATTCTCGCGATTCTCTCGCTCTCCCTACATATTTTTGAGCCTCTCTACATTGGTTGAGAATCATCTCGGCAAGTTCGAATAATTGTCACATGTGACATAACATGTTTTCTCCATCTGCGTGATTCTCTCTTATTTTTTTCTTCTTCGAACTCCTTTTGTTTTGAGTTTCATTTTCCCATCAAAATCGGATCTTCAAAACAGACTTCCACCATAAAGGGATAGTACCGATATCCACCCAGAGTTGGTTCGCTCTCAATTCCTCTAAGGCCCTCTTGATCTCGTCGTGCGAAACCTGTTAAAAATAAAAAATCTAGGGTCATTGTTCCCGTTCATGAGACAGTACCGCTACTATCTGCTTATAAGCGAAAAGCTTGTTTGTTTTACTGGATACATTAAAGACTGCAACCAAGGTCGTTTCAACCAATGTTTTCCTTGTGAAAACGAGATTTCACCTTTTCTTATCGGAAATCGATAGGCCGCAGAGGTACTGTGCACGAGTCGTCAGAATTTGGATGTGTAGGTGGTCTTGAATTAAGAATGGCTTCCATTCCGGTCAGGTGCGTGCACACACCGATGGAAGTCACATTCGTTTGCGCCCCACCGATTTACTTAGCTCCTTTTCAAGTAAATTAAGCAGTTTTTCCAAGCACCACCCATGATCCATGAGGCTCGTGAAGGGTCGAAAAACCACTTGATTTTTTTTTTCGTTTGCGCAGTACATACAACGTTAAGGAGTTACCCGTCGTACCATCTTTTCCAAATATGTTTGTTCTCCATGCTTGAAATAAGTACCGCAATCAAGGGTACTAACTTTGGACACCTCTTCAAGATATGACCTCAAGAAAGTGTTCAGGAACGATCTTGTCGATTGATTTTCTACTGGTTCGAGGTGTTCTGGTTCAGTAATAAAGCATAAACACACGTGCACTTCTCTTATTTTCCGGAGGTGAACGGCCCATATAATCTTGATCGATGCTTTCGTACTGTGGAGATGACATGATCTTTTGGGAGATGAGGCATTGAGAGTGTGCTCAATGCTAGTCTCTGTCAGCGTTCGCGAATAGTGGCAACAGCTTACTAACTTAATGACCGCTCCTGCAAGCGGTATCCAGAACCGTGGCTGAATCACTGATAAGGTATGATCTTCAGCCTAAATTGCCTCGTCTAATTCTAAGTGCATCCTATTTATAATTAGTCGGACTAATTCGACTGGTGTGAAATGAATATGAGCGATTTTGTGTCATATGGTACCACTGCATTTTGCAAGCCCGATTCATGACTGATAACTCCATACTGGTCGAGAATAACGTTCCCGTCGTGATACCGCTGTCTACAGTTCTCGTACATTTTGTTCCTGTGCGACCAGAATCTTTCTGAGATTGAAATTTAGGGCAGAAATTCCTGCATACTCCGCACTTTGGAAGAACTTAAAGCGATAACGGCACTCTTGATCCTGGTCGTTTCTTTCACCCAATTTAGGATGGTTTTTACGACGTTCGATAATGTTCTCAGTACCTTATTCTGATGCAAACTTTCCATGATTCTGATCCTAAATATTTGCCTGTATATTCGCTAAGGAATCTGAGCGCAACGGGAGACGGGCAGTAGGAACGGTTTCGCGTAATCGATTCCCCGCCCGCGGCTGTCGCGGACCATTCGTTCGCCGTTATTACAGCTTCTTCATACAGCTCGATCGATATGGGATCCTTATTTTAGGCATGATTTCAGTGTAAGTTCCTTTGTTCCTGTATTTCTCGCCTGCTGCTGCGTTCTGCTATACTCCGCGCGCGGCGTCCCTCTCGCGCCGCGAAGCGAAAATTTCATTCCTACTGCACCACACCCAAGCGCAACTCGTCTTGATTATTGGAAACTTCTTCTATCGCGTCCATCAGACACCGGCCATGTTTAGGCGCTGTGTTCTGGCCGACGCGGACCCTCCATTTGATTGCGGCTGTTGCTTAACTGAGCCGATAAAACTCTTTTCCTTTTTCAATATTCGACCCCTTTGGCCTGCAAGGAACACTGGCATTTGTTAGAGGTTTTGAGTCATTAATATGTTTTTTCATTATTCGAAACGATTGAAACTTGTTTATTGTTTCAATCGTTGTTTGTACTGTTCGTGTCGTTGAAACTTGTTTCTCGTGTTCATGCGGACAGAATGGATTCACTCACACGGATTGCCATAAAAGCTCTGGGAAGCTCAACCTAAGTGGTCTAGCGTGTCTTGCTTGGAGTCAGTCAGTCAGTTGGTCTTTCCGCAAATTGATAATGAGGTGGAACAAGGTTCGTTTCTTGACCTTGTAGATGAGCGCGTAGATGAGCGCAGGCAACGGTTGCTGCGTTACTCGCATAGGAGAATACCCACAGGCAGTCTTCGTCACCAGGGAGTTTATCGGGTGTGGTACGATTCACGCGTCAATATAATGAGGTCATCTCGCGTAAAGGGCGGGGTCTAAGGTGGCGCGGTGCGGTGGACGAGGCGCGCTATAACATCGTGCTTACAATCATAATGGGAGAAATAAGAACTTATAGAAGACAAGTGAAAAATGATGAACAAAGCACGTCTGCATAAGAACTGCGTTCATTAGGACCGAAACATTTTGAAGTTACTCTTATTTTCAACGTTTGACAAGTAAATTTTTGACCAATGAAGTGAATTCTTGATGTAAAAGGGGCTTCATTGCCATAGTCAAGAGATTTGCACTACTTCTTGGTGAAACCATGGACTAGTGCACAACTCATTTAGTCCATCTCAACTGAAGGGTACTGAAGCGATCATCGAAACACTTATGTAATCTGCCGCGTGGTGCGTGCGCGAAGAGCACTGATGGTGTCACGCGTGTCCCCTGAGTTTATCGGGCAAGGTGCGAGGGAGAGATATGTGTGCCTTTTTGATCTCTAAGGTTAATCGATTCCATTTTTTTCCAATTCCAATTTCTCGCAAATATGTGGAGCTAGGAATATCTCCAATTCAGTTTTCTCTTAAAGATTTCTCGCATTATTGATATGAGCCAATCCAGTAGTATATAGCCAGACCTATGAGATCGTGAACGTGATCGGACTTTATTTGACTTCTAATATTTTCCTCTGGTGGCGTACTCATTAATGAAAACTTAGCAGAAAAGCTGAACGAGACCATATCGGAGTCTAAATCTGAAACCTAACAATTTGGGAATGAACGTGATGAGCAACTTAGTCAAACCAGATTCGATGTTGTCTCCCACTGTTATAAAATCGTTTGTCTCAGTAGGGTTGGTCATTACCTCCTCAACTCCATACCTATCTTTGCAAGCATGAAATAACTCACGATATTTCCCTGGAGCTTCATCAGTAATTTCGGATCGGCTGCTTTCATAGTCCGCCGGCGTGCGTGCCGGCGTTCCATCCGAGGCAGTTCTAGGGGGGACGAGGGAGGCAGACGGTCGATCGAAGGGCTGAAAACAAAGCAGAACAAGATCAAAAACCAAACAACCAGGGGCTTGTGCAAATGGTTTTTGATTTTGTCTCTCTTTGTTTACAGCCCTCCGAAGGGGATTGGGCGCGACGCGACCGCGTCGACCGACGGTTTGCCTCTTTCCTCCTTCTTAGCACTGCCTCGGCTGGCACGCCGGCAAACTATGATAGTGTCTACATACAGCTTCTGCGAGATTTCTTTTGATAGTTCTGTATTTTGACGTCCTTCATGGTTTCTATTTAGGGGCCAACGCTCGCTGCCGTCGAGCATGGAGGGCCCTGCCACTGTCCGATTCACCTTTCCTTTGAGAGCCCTTGAGCACCTACGGTCGCACAGGATACCGGTGGACTCACTCCACTTCATCCAGGCTGCTTTTACAGCCTGATCCACTCTACCATACGCGGCTAGATTGCTCCCCAGGTATCGGACCCCCGAACCTTTCCAATGGCTTCCCCGAGGCCGTCGATGATTGACTCCGTGCACTTCCTGGAGCTGAGGAACTTGGTCTTCCTTACATTCAGCTGGAGCACCTTTCTCCGAGAATTTTCTGCCAATTCTGCAGCTTGCCCTGGAGTTCTTCTTTGCTCTCGTTATCAGAGCGATGTCATCATGACGAAGAGGTCTTTAGAGGCCCATCCATGAGTTCTTTTGTGAAGACGTCCTTTGTAAGCAGGAGGAGGAACGGGTGGTTCGGTCGTGTGGTGCGCATTGTTGTCGTGGAGCCACCGTACATGTCCTTTACCAAAGAGATCATGCGTTCTGCAACGTTTCGTTTTCGGAGCGCTCTCCGGGGACTTATCGCAAAGATGGTTTCGTTATCGGGGCGCTCTCCAGGGGAGTTATCGCGTAGACGGTCGAAGGCATTCTCCAGATCGAGGGAAGCCAGGTGGCAGGTTCTATTTCCTCGATGGTTTTCCATAACTTGTGTAGCCATGAAAATGGCTACTGTTGTGTACCTTTCAGTCGCTCCTTTGAGTTCAGGACCCCGTGTTATAAGAGCATCTAACCCTGGCATTGCGCGAATTTCAGAAATGTGCTTTGGCATGCCTAGACGGTCAGCTAGTGATTCTTTAATATCCGTTCTCTGAGCTTCATAGTCAAAGAAAAAAAGATTTTCTCGTAATTCCCTTCACTATGACACCAAATAATGCCTTCTGCAGTCATTACATCAAGTTGCGAGGACCGAGTAGTTTTCTAAGCTTTCAAATGTGCTTTTGTTCACATTTGTCGCGGGCAGTTTGGCTGTTAGGCCGATGCACCACGTGACCAGAATAGTGCAGAAGACTGGATTGATGCCCATTATAAGAGTGAGACAAAAAATGTGGCTCAGTGAAATCTCCGAAGTGAGAAGTGAAAAGTGAGGACCAGGCGTGCTTCTCTCGCGAAATCATACGACCCCGCCTTCACAGCTGGGGGTTGGATGATGGCAAGTTACCGTAGAGGTCGTCGTCGAACACATCGAAGGATGGAGCGTACGCTTTCTCATGCTTAGAGTACGGTGTCTGAAAGGTGCGTTCTCCAACCCTCTTCTGCGTCCGAGTGAATCTTCACAGGTCTTGAAAACTCTCCAACTGCTTTTCTCCACATCCTCCAATTGAATCAAGTGGACGCTACTTTGAACTTTGCAGATCTCCTTAGATTAACAGTATTGACAGGACTGGTAGACTTCGAGGATGTCAGGAATCCTTCAGGAAAGTCAGACAACAAGTTGAATGGGAAGCTAAGAGAACTTCACGACGTAGCTCACTTCTCCTAGCACTGTCGTTAACGAAGGACTCATGAGGCTCACATTACCAATCGTTTTGTGCAGGATCCATGTCCTGGTGTGCCTTCAGCGTATCCCTTATTATCGCAAATGCTCTCAATTTTAGCATCAACAACTGAATTCCTTCGTGCCCGAAGCTCTTCCTTCGTTGTCGAAAAGTTCCGTACGACATTTCCCTCCATATCGATAGTACGTGCGCTTTTAGAAAAACAACAACAAGATGTCTGACGAAGCACTTTTTCGATCCCATAAGTGTCGCTTGGGCATATCACTGATCCGTGCCTTCGCATTAAGGAATGGTAGAAATCTATCTCTCCCTAGATCTTCCCTGGTGAAGGGTATCTCAACATCGTGAAAATTGAGCCTCTTAAATTTCTCCACGAGGTCTTCTTCGGTTGTAACGATAATGAATACGTCATCAATATAACGTTTGTATAAAAATATTCCACCAGTTAATGTGATCTCGACGTGATCCAAAAAGTTGATTGCTAAGAAGGTGCCATGCGATTACCCATTGCAGAGGCCTGTTTTTGCTTGTAAAACTTATTGTCAAAGCGAAATATGATGCATTCTAGTGCTGATTCGACAACGACCTCAACTTTGCTGGTGAAAATGCCATCTTCATATGTTCTTCACCAGACGGGACGTCCGGTTTACGCCGGGCCTCATTCCTTACTTCAAAGAGTGGTTACAAAATAATGTAGTTACGGGGGGATATGGCTTTTATTCAATGATGAGGAGTTAAGAGCGAAGAGGGATGGGTGGTCGATCTTGAAGCTAGGATAGGGGATGAGTTGAACATCCAGTTGACTTACATACCCCTGTGCACTTTCCCTGCTGAAGCTCAGGTCAAAGAATTGTATGATCTCGGCCAAGAAACATTGCTGAACACAATTATGATCTAACCCCCTCATTTACGCTCTAGAACTCAATGTTGAAAAAAGGCTGAGTACTCCCAACTACATTACCTCCAATTTTTGTACAGGCATAAATAGCACGATGCCAGTACAGATCGAAATCACAGTTTCGAAGTACCCACTTCACTACACATTACTGACTTCACTCCACAGTACTTACTCGACTCCATTGACCTACCCACCAAGTTATGCTTTGAGAATAAGAGAGATTATATCCGATGAGGGATAATGCAGCTTACACTGCCCCGCGTTATTCATGTTCGTATCCTACTATATATAATTCGCTAAGTGTGCCTGTTGGTTTGTCGGTGTGTGTGTGTCGGCGTATGTTTGACCTGCAAATCATAACTCCTGTATCAGTGGACTCAGAGCATTCAAATTTGGTAGTACAGGCGGCAGGGTAGGGACACTCATGGTAGGAGGTAGGATTGGATTCCCACGATAGCCACACAGCAGTTTCTTAGCACAATACAATTGAGCTTGATACGGTCCCTGGTGAGAAAATTCATGGAAGCACGGATAAAAGACCGCAGAAAGCCGGAAATAAACGCAAAATAGAAGATGTGTGACATCCTGTAACTGGATGACGATAACATTACACAGAATAGAGCAGTTTGCATTTCCCTTTCAAGGCGCACGCTGACAGGCCACTCCCCGTTACCCAATATTTTCGGGGATTATGACTCAATGTGTACTATGTTGTAACTGGTGGTTGCATGATTGTATGCAACATTATGTTGTGACAAAGTCTGACGAAGGATTTCAATGCCGAAAGCCCAGCAGTGAAAGTAGAGAAACAAGAAGTGAAGAAAAGGAAGAATCAGTATCAAAAACACGGAGATCATTCTGAGTTGAGCTCAGAGATAGCAATATTTCGAAATAAATAGTAATATTAGTAAGTTGAAAGTAATGAATTCACCAATTTTCCTCAGAATGAAGCGAGAAGCTGCAGGTTACAAAAAGCAGCAAGTTGAAACAAGCAGTATCAACACCTTCAGGGTCAGGATACCTCGTTGAACACGTTATGCTGGTCAGCAATGGCAAGCTAAAGCTGAAATGATGGGAGGGAAGATAGGTATGTCGACCTCGAAAAGAACCTCCGATCCTATCGCCGACAAAACTGGGCCACGACACGATCGCTTCTAGACTCTGGATTCTGAATTCGTTCGCTTCTGGATTCTGGACGCTCACGTCGTGCGACGCACAAGCAGAATCCAGAAGCGATCACGTTTGAATCGTGACAAGGTTTTGCGGTTTAAATTGTTTTAGTGCGCGCAGCCATTCGAGAATACATCCTACTATATATAACGCGCTAATGTCTTTGTGTTTGTGTGTAAGTGTTTGCGTTTCCGACCGGAAATTTATAACTTTTGTCCCGTGGACCTAGAGCATTCATATTCGGTAGAAGTACTAAAGGCAGTATGGTGACACTTATGATTAATGGTAGAACTGAACTCCGCCCACAGGGGGGGGGGGTATGGAGGTTTGCGCGGAATGAATGTTTAAGCGGAAATTAAGACATAAGTCTTGTTCCCGTGGACTCTGGAGAGTTCGAAATTGATAGGAGCAGAAGAGGCGGGATGGAAACTCTGAAGACAAGATAGGAACACCGACTGTAGAGGAGACCTTACCTAGAGCAAGATGCATCCACCAGTTGAATCCTAACGCCTTTGCTATTGTTTCTTTGATATGCACCATTCGACAAGAAGACAAGTGCGGTGATAGGGATCGATTCGCCAATCACCTGTATCACTTGTCGTCCTGTTGATCGTCGATTTCCTCGAGCGGGCGCTTGTAACGTCTCCACTCGTCCAAGTTGCGAGCCAGAGTAGTCCAATGAATCGTACTTACTCGAGGTGGAACGTTCCTTCCCTTCAAATCTTTCGTGAAGAAGTCCGACCATTAGGCCGGCGGTCGTCGTGGTGTTCGTTTGTCGTCACGAGGTATCCAGTAAGTAAGCGCTCTAGTTCAACGGCCATCACTATATCGCGTAACGTGTCCGGCCCACGAGATCTTCGATCTCTCGGTGTGATCAACGGCATCGCTGATCTTCGTCTGTCAACGGAGCTCGGAACTCCGCATTCCCTTCTGCACCTGCGTGTATAAGGAATTTCCGCCCGTCGTCCTTTCCGCAGCGCGTTGAATGACGCTAACTGCATGCTCCTGCTTTCGTGAAGTCCAGTCTCTGCAGCGTATGTCAGAGCAGAAAGGACCGCAGTATCTAAAAGGTGAACGCTGTAGAAATTTAAGCGACATTTCTACATAGGGATGGTAAAGAAGCTTTTGCTTGACTACCCCCTCCAACTCCATCGACAACCCGACAAATCCTGCTCCTTTGATGTCTTTCTGATAGGTCGCCTAGAATCACAATCGACTCGCAAATGGACCATTTCAATATTCCTATCTTTAAAAACAATTGCCTTTTTGGCCTTCGTCTTTGACTATTCTTCTCTATCGTTTAATATATCGTTTGATAGCCTTCTATACGGATACTACAGGAATCACAAGGAGTTTCATAATGCCCATCGCCTCTTGCATGCTTATGTTTGCAAGTGGCGCTGAATGTGCCTCGGCCATCTGGAAGATGTTGGAGGTTTCACTTTGGTAACAATGCATTCTGCAAGAAAACATAAATGTACAACTAATTAATAGCGGGTAATGTGAATTCAATTAATTACTTCGACCTTACAGGTGTGCAAATTTTGACACCCCTAATTTTGGAACACCCTGTACTTCCCTTTTGCTTCTTCTCCAAGCAGATCGCAGCAACTCACTAGTCATTTCGAGGGGTGAGTAAGCTAACACGTAAGCGTCGGCTTATGACGGATTAATCTGTCGCAAACCGCCCTCCACCATATCTTTGGTTGAAGAGCTCCAATAAAGTTGACAGTCAAATCAGCGGGAAGTTTCGCTCGAATAGAATCTGAATATATAATAAATTGTGCATTCCCAATTTTTGCTTAATTTCCAGAAAAAAATGAAATTGATTTTTTCAGCACCTAGGGTATTACTTGAGGATACAGCAGCGTCGTGAACCCTCCACCCTTCACTCTTGGAAACTCTGTTCTTAATTTTAAAGGCATGAGTAGCACTATATTCGAGTATAGCCTAGAATTCTGATCATTTTGATATCCTTCATGACAAAAAACACTTGCCGGTGAAAGAGCCATTCATTCCAACTAAAACCGTTTTGTCAGTTTTTCAAAGGCATGTATGAAACTGCACTGTAGGAGAGCATGAGATTGTAATTATTTCGATACCCTTCGCGACAGATTTTGAACAAATTCAGCTGAGAGCGGTGGGTCAGGTTAACGAATTTCCCTACTCTAGTAGTTTACATTGCAAAATTGCCTATTCAACGAACATCAGCTTAGATCGCCAGTAGAGGGAATCCTGTTGGGTCGTAATTTGATGAAACATCAACATCAAACAAACATCAAACACCTAGGACATATTGCCCAACGATGTTGTTGTATTTTGATATGAAACTATGTGAAAATTTGATTGTAGATGGTCCTTCCAATTAACGTTTGGCTGGCCGATCCCTCATATCGATCTCTGTGGGCCCATCGCCTTCGCTATTGCCTTGTCCACTCAAAAGCACGTCTTTTCGCAGATAAGTTAACATGCAGCGTTGTCGGGTAGGAAAACAGCCTCGATGGGACGTTATCAGGGCGCAAAGATAGTTCTTAGTTCCGTAAGGCAATTTTTACAATTTTGGCTTGATGTGATCAGTTCCTTGCGCAACCGCAACATCTGGAACCTCGTTCAAATACCCCTTCCATGCGATTTCCATCAAGGTAACTCGTACGATCTCTATTTTCACTAGTTTTGAATTGTCTTATTTTCCATAAAACCAAATTTTCTTGCTTTCTTCACCACCTATGCACCATACCAACCAGCACGGTTTTTGCGCTTGAAAGTCAACTGAAACGGCTTTGCTGAGTTCTCTCAATGATCGGTCGAAAGCCTTTGATCGTAAGAAACAGGTGGGCGTTATATATTTTGACTTCGCGAAGGCTTTTGATAGGGTACCTTCCTATAAGCTTGTTAAGCTGGAGTCCCTTGGGATCTTCGGTCCCACAACTCGGTGGATTGGAGCTTTCATCTACAGTCGCACCTACCAGGTACGTGTTGGAAGTAAGCTCTCCTCTGTGTATAAGATCTCCAGCGGTGTCCTTCAAGAGGGAGTCTTGTCCCCTATCCTCTTTCTTCTTTATTAGGCTGAACTTCTTGCTGGGTTGCAAAGTCTTCAGGTATCCTCACTGATGTATGCTGATGATATCAAACTATACAAAGTCATTGAAAGCATCAATGACAGTGAGCCCTGCAAGCAGCAATTAATGTTATTGCTGATTGGTCAAAACAGTGGGAACTACCTCTAGCTCCCGATAAAACGAAGGTGTTTACAATCGGCAATAAAACTAATATTTCAAGTAGTTACAGAATAGGTACTGTAACGTTGGATTCGTAGGATCATGTGAACGATCTTGAGTTTATCTTTTCGAACAAGCTTGCGTTTGACAAGGACTGTAAAGCTCTGGTGTCAAAGGCAAACAACAGGATATACAACCTGTTCAAGACCTCGTGAACCGTGAACCCCACCGTATTACTGAAAGCCTACAAAGCCTACGCAAGATCTATTGAGGAATCATGTACCGCAGTATTCTCTCCACATAAGAAGAAGGATTTGGATCTCTTAGAAAGTGTGCAGAGCAACTTTACACGCAAACTCGCTATTCGCTGCTGCAAGTTGAACATGAAACCTTGCCTAGTAGAAACGAAAGGCGCCCTCGGTTTGGATTACCTTCTTTGGCAAGTAGGAGACTGGTTGATGATCTCGTTATGGCTTTTAATATTTTGACATGAAGAGTAGCAATAAAATCTCTAGATTTTTTCAGTTCAACCTCATCGAGAACAAGGGGTAGCGCTATCAAAATAAAGCCTTCTGTAATAGGAACACAGGTCAGAGCCAGGTTTTTTGCGGTCAGGGTGATAGCAATCTTAAACTAAATTTTTGACGAGAATACGCTACGTCATTCCCTCGAATCCTTCAGAAAAAGCAATTAAGTTGGCCAGAGCGGAGGTTTCTTAATACATATGTGCGTCCTTCAAATGATTGATTGTGTAGACTGATTTCATAATAGTGTTTTCATAATGTCATTATACTCTTAATGTTGTCTCTCTTCATTATACTGTTGCTTTCATCGACGGAGTGGAGTTCGTTTTTCTTTTTCGTTCCATTGTACAACACCACGTAGTTTAGCTGCGTCCAGAAATGGATAAATATGAAGTTCATCTTGCATGACGGGCTCTGCCTGCAGCGACGCGGTGCCGTGGGCGGGACGCGCTATAACATCATGCCCACCATCATAATGGTAAAAGGAGAGACCTATAAAGAGAAATTGAAAAAATGATCAACACTGAGCGTCACGGCTGGATACACCAGGGATCAGCTCTTAGTCCGTTACTCTTCATGCTCATCCTGGATGTCATTACGAGAGGACCCCTGTAAGGACCATTCAAGACCATCCTCCACGTTGAAGACACCGCTATGTTAGCGAAGAGCAAAGAAGAATTCCAGAAGAGGCCTGAAATGGGAGAAAGTGTTAACGGAGAACGGGCTCCAGCTGAACGTGAAGAAGTTTCTGAGCTCCGAAGAGTACACGGAGTCAATCATCGACGGTCTCGGAGAAGCCATCGAAAAGGTTTGGGACTTCCGATACTTGGGGAGGGATCTAGTTGCCGATGGTAGCGTGAAGCCCGAGTAAACACGGCATGGATGAAGTGGAGGATATCACCGGTATCCTCTGCGATCGGCGGTGCTCCAGGACACTCGAAGGAAAGGTTTACAGGACAGTGGTGAGGCCCACGATGACCCACGGTAGCGAGTGCTGGCTGTAAGCAAAAATCATGAAAATCAGCTTTACGCCGCTGAGATGCGGATGCTCAGATGGGATCGCAGTTGGACGCGATTGGACCGTATTAGCAACGAAAATATCAGAGCAATCATGAACAACTCCTGTGCAGCTGAGGATTAGAAAGCAGCGTTTACGATGGTATAGACACTGAGAAGACGTACTTAGAAGACCACAGAATGATCTAACTATGAAGGCAATGGAGGTCGAGGCTCAATTGAAGCGACCACATGGAGCTCCTAAAAAGAGGTGGCAGGACACTCTCAAGCTCATCGAACCGGAAGAATCGGTGGAAAATGCCTCGTATAGAAGGAAGTGGAGGCGGCTGACAAGAGTCGCGGCTATCGCTAGGGAGAAATATTTTCAATATGTGTGACACTCCATTTCTCTTGAAATGCACCATCGTATAGAACCAGCAAATTCTAGAAACTGATAATTCGAATCACTGTTTCCTGCTGAAACCGCTCAAACTCTCTCATGAGGAATATCAAAATGCACACGATTCTATGCTTTTCCTCGAATAGAGTGTCATATACGTCTTTCAAAAACTGAGCGCGAAACTTTCAATCGAAGTGGAGGCCTCACGATTATGTTATACCTTCAGATGACACCTCAGGTACTTGAAGACTCACTCTTCCATCTTCGTAAAAATGGAGCTGCAGAGTTGATGAGCTGTTATATCCCCAAGTAATCCTGGTTGTCAAATGTTCCAATCTTCATTTTTCTTGGAATATAAAGGAAAAATTATAAGAAAATCGAAAATTTACTGTAAACGGATTCCTCACGAGCAGGTTACAAGTGTTCTGACTTCTATCTTGATTGAAGTGCTTTCGCAAATTTATGGAGAATTATTCTGTAGCAAACCGTCGTCGGGTGACCACGAATTGGCAGCAGTATTGTAGTGAAGATGCATTTTCATTCACAGCTGTTTCGCACAATTCTATTAGGTCGCAAGTGTTTACTGATGAATACGTCCCAGCTTCAGCGAATGTATTATTACGTGTACGAGTCCAGAATCCATCCCGTTAATGCTCCTCATGCTATGTTATGCAATATATCATTAATGTATTACTACATTAGTGATATTCTGCATAACATAACGCACCGCTGAATACCTATTCTACATGGTGATTTCTACTATTATGTAATACACTGAATGGTTATTATTTCAGTAAATTATTTAGTATTATACATACGTTATATATTATGTATATTATGCTATCTTTTTAACTTTCATTTCATTACAATCATATATGCTGTCCGGCATTGTTCCTTATTTATCCCCACTTTCACCTTTTTTTTGTGGTTGACGTAGTTGATGAAAATCGATGGAACTTCGTTGGAAAAGAATTAAATTGCAGGGAAGCACAACACCAAATATCTAAATAGATACATATGAAAACAATTCTGTAAAAGAAGGTTTGAAGACATTCGTTATAACCAGCATACTGTACAAAATTAAAGAGTTATCAAATTCGCACGTGTTGTCCAATGAATACAAAATATAGCATGTCAAACCAAGAAAAGTAAACTATAAGCCCTGATCTCATATCCCAGAGACGAAAATAAGACTTGCAAAGCCGTTACTTTTTTGGCCATAAAGTCAAACATTAAAATAAAATCCTAATTCCTTGTGTAGATCTGACTCACATTCGAGGAGCTCTATAGTTGTAGAGCTTAGTACGGAGCAAGGTGTAAAAACGAAAAAAAGACAAGCGCTTTTTTCCTTTTCCTCATTAACTTATTTTGAAAAAGAAATCCCTCCCCACTTTAGAAATCCCTAACAGTACAAACTTTGAAACAATTTAGTAGGACTGGGCATCACGTGAGACCTGATCTCTAGTGTTTTTCTGCCGTCATTCACAGGCACTTTCACTCTCTTCTTCAGGCATTTCTCCATCATATCATTCCACAGGTGATTCCAATTTATGACCTAATAAACTTTCCCATACCTCCATTTACGTCAGTTGTCTGTCACAAGAATTCTCGCGTCATAAATCGCCTTCCACAAGACATCTAGGTGATTGCTTTGTAGATGATCCCGCTTATACTGCTTCTCCTTCTTGTGGTTCCGTCAGTGAATGGGCAAGAGGACGACAATTATGACATTCTTTCTGCACATGGTGGAATTTTCCGTGATCTACACTGGACAAACGACGAACTTGCCGAGATTTCAGCGTTACACACTACCGCTTCACATCATAAACTTATGCAACTATTAGCGGTAAGCAGATCGAGTTCACCGATTTACATTTTAGGGTTGTGCCAGCTAAATAATGCACTATCGCCTATTGTCACTTAAAAGTTCTGACAACCAGTTCATACCTATAAAGTTTTTTTTAGTTGTTAAGCCAGCCCAAATCAAAATGAAACGCATTAGAACATTGCCTGAATCAAATACCTCATGAATATGATCTTGAGAGCGGAGACGGAGTAGTAGTAGGCGACTCAAGAGTTCCATTGTCGGAAACCGAATCCCGCACCGACACCCGCCTAGCCCAGTCAATCCTTCCGTCTTTTAGAGGCCAGATTTTTGGTACCAGACTGGATTAGAATAGGACAAAAGCAATGGCTTGTTAATGTCTTGCTCCCGTTAGTCTTTGAATAGTGTACATACCCCTTCAAACTGAATGATTCTGGATGTAGGCCGAAAGCGTGGGCGAATTACAAAATCGGATTGACACCAGAACATAAGCGTCATGCATGACGAGCGTCGCAGTGTTTACATCGTCAGATTTCTCCCGTAGGAATCGTGAATGAGCTGTAGTGGCTGCTGTGGTCTACAAAGTACCATTACAACCGAGCTTGAATTCGATATTATAGCAAAAGCTGAGGCATCTCTAAGATTGAAGATCAGAGCTCAGCTATTAACCGGATGAGTTTTAAAACAAAGAAACTTTAGCAACCCCACGTCAAAACAACTTTGACCGATTTTTTGTTATCAGTCCACAAGCTCCAAATGAAGTAATCCAACGAATCAATTTTTCAGCGAAAACTGAGAAATTCGGATATTGGTGACGCAGCGAAGAGGCGGATCGAGAAGTTTATGAAGTTGAAACGACCGCCAAAGTTCCTTGAAACGTTTCTCAGTGATGAGGATAGGAATCAAGTAAGTGATAAGGAAAAATAGATTCAGGGAAAGCTCAGGATTGTATAGGCCTATTCTCTTGAGAAATAAGATTCATTACTTGTAGAAAAAAATCTACCCTCTAAAATCGTAGGAAAAATTGAACACATTTTTCAATGCATGATTCGACGTCCTTATACTCTTGCGCTTTGCTTATCTTATCGCAATATGTCCTGGCTGAGATCAGCCACACCGGAAAATGTCCCTTCGCAGACGAGATTTCTACAGGACACTGAAGCTCGAAAGGGCATTGATGTCTGAACTCGTGCAGCGCCATATAATATAGCGCCAGATCATATAATGATTTACTAGCGTCGAGCAAAGCCGTGTCGTCGTATCCTTCTTAGCATCACTCATGTTCTCCTCTGCCATTGCTCAATCACGTCACGTCATTGGCACACTAATTGTAAGTACATATGCAATAAACCACAGGGAAGCTAGAAACCAGTCTTACAATTGGTCAGCTATTTATAACAATTATGTTAGATTTCCGCCATAGACGTCATTTAAATAAAATGCTGCTTCTGTTGGTTGATAAGGTTATCTCGTTGCAAACTTGTCAACGGTTAGACCTAATAATCGTGTCGAGCAAACAGTGTCTGCAAGCGAGTACAGGCAAATCAGCAAACGAGTACTGCATACATGCTGCAGAAAGCTGATATTCCGACTTCGTCTATGAAGGCCCCCATACAGTTCATGTTTTGCCGGAATGCTTGTCAACTGCCAGAGTTTTGAAATTGTTCAAAAAAAAAAAAACGCGTGCTAATGCTAATGGTGCTTGCTCCGCAAATTTGGTTTGAACAATTGAAGCAGAACAGAATATCAACAAAGCTTTCGCTGTTTCACGATTCCGTTAACTGAGCTATGACAAAACGATGGTCTAGGAAATTCTCAAAGGGAGCTTTTACCTTGGCTATAAAGGGAGTTTGTGGCGGCCAATCGAAATCAATGAAAAGCATTTCTTTCACCTCGGTGAGAAAGATTCCAGGAAAGACCGCGAGACTCAACAGTACAACGCGATATGTGTATTTCCTAGTAAAGTTTGAAGTGATCCAGCACGCAGTTTACAACGGGTCTTTGGATTTCACAAGAATCCAGCGAGTCCGACTGCGAGAAGCGATTAGAGCCGCTACGCGAATTTTCCTTCAGTTTCGTTGCCTCGTTCAAGAAGGAAGTATACCGCAGGTAACCGCCGAGTAGAAGTTCTTGCGATCACGATCGGAGTAGGAAAACCTATCATAGGTGAAAATGTAGTTGATGGGGCCATCCATCCATCAGTATATCAAGAAATGAACTCAGTCTAACGTGTTAGCCCTTGTTATATCAGCACTGTATCGGGTGCGTAGAGGATGATGGGAATCGACCACCTTAGCTCTTTTATGTGGTTTAAACTAAGAAAATTTAAACTTCCAAATGAGCCTAGGTAGAGTACGAGCAGCTGGATGGTTAGGATGATTAACTCCTGCAAAAAAAAAAAAGAAAAAAAGAAAGAAAACTTGCCCACCGCGGTGCTCCTTCCCCACGAGAGCCCTTATTAAAAAACTGGCATGTCTGTGATATAACACGACATAACGCGTTTCATTGAGTTCATTTCTTGATATGCCGACATTGTGATAGGTGGCTCCCCCCAACTACATTTTCACCCCTATCATATCCCAAATCGATATCGGCACTTATCGGAAGAAGCTTCGACGACGAGACTGCACTGAGAAGCCACATCGACACAACTTATGATTTAAAACCACTCCTGTTCTACGCCGAAGACATCAACCTATAGAGCCGACAGAGCTGGGGATCATGCAATTTTCTTCTGTCTTGATCTAAAGAATGGCTCAAGTAAATTGCACTGCTTTGACTCTGTTCGTTTCAGCCTAGTAAAGACTCGCGTGGAATCTACATGACTCCCGATTAATTTCCAACTTGACATTTTCATGCATAGCTATTCAATTTCTATTCTAGAATAAGCACAGCGATGGAAATGCTTTAACGCCGCATGACCAGAAAAGAAAAATCATAGGAATATTTACACATACATACAATACAATACAATACATACAAAAACTCACACAACATACAAACCAGCTATCCCAACTTGAGTTCGTATTTTCACTTAAATTACGCCTATTTCACACACGTTACGCTCTCATCCTCCATCAGCCAACCCTCCTCCTTCCACTGGTAGAGTCCAGATCAGTCACTTCTATCAAATATCATCAGTGCTCCTATAATGCCGCCTGTCTCCTACCGAAGTTGAACGCTCTAGGTTTACGGGAACAGGTGTAACGAATTTTTGGTCACACACACATACACACACACACACACACACACACACACA
>UZAF01017321.1:34938-46902 GCA_900617895.1 Haemonchus placei
CACACATATACACATGCACACACATATATGCACACTCGCACACACATACATACACACATGCACACGCATACACACATACACACACAGACACACACACCGACACGCACACACATACACACATACACACATACACACACGCACACATATACACACACGCACAACACACACATGCATACATACATAGACACATACATATCACACATAGACATGCATATACTCATGTACACATACACACACGCACACATGCACACATACACACATACACACATAAACATACACAAACATATACACATACACACATATACACATACACACTTAGACACATAGACACATACACACATTCACACATACACACATACGCACATACACACATACACACTTAGACACGTGCACATACACACACATATACACATACACACATATACACATGCACACATACACACATATACACATACACACATACACACATACACACATACACACATACCTACACACACATACACACACATACACACACATACACACACATACACATACACATACACACATACACACACACACACACATACACACATACACACATACACACATACACACATACACACATACACACACATACACACATACACACATACACACAGGGAAGGGGAAGTTAGAAGAAGTGACAGTGTAAGAATGTTCTCAAAAAATCACAGAGTAAGATTATCCCTCAAACATAGCCTCCTCCAGAATGGTATGATAAATACTCAAGATTCTATCATCTCTCAGTTCATTCCACCTAGCTTAGGTCGGCGCTACTACCTTTATGCAACCGATATGAAGAAGCTAGCTCACGGTTCCATTAATCATTCCAGTTTAGAATTATATGTACGAATCATAACATCAAGTCACTGACCAGAATTTTTCCGCTCGGTAGCCATACGATGAACGTAGCTGAACAGAGAACAAGTTTGGAAGTGACCAACTACGGCTCTGAACTGGGCATAAGGGGTATGTGGACTGAGGGGCGTCCGAGGATGCGCGCGGCAAATTACGCGGCGAAGTTTGTAACGATTCGAATGACTCTAGCGCCTATCATTTAGGCCGAAATTTGAAGTAAATGGATTAGAAGGATCATCGGACCCTACTAAACTACTCTACTTCGAGATTAAGCCACGAAAATTGGGGCCAGAGTCGTACAAACCGTCACGTACTTTGCCGCGCAAGTTGCCGCGCGCGTCCTCGGACGCACGTCCCCTGGGCATAAGACGCCCCCTTTGCTACTACACTTGCAAAAGACCGGTATGATCGGTTCGATCTATAGCACTTTCAGTCACACTGTTAAATACTTCCAATTTTGACGCACCGTTTTTCGTTTCAGCTCCTCCAATATCACGCTGTAGGCGATTTTCATCAGTATGCCGTGCTGCTGTTTGAGCGATTATTCGAGCTACCAAAAACCCAAGCAGTATCCGCTCTTCGCTACTTTGGCCACAATATGGAAGCCGAGGCGTTGGATAATGCCGAATGCTACGAGTGCGAAGTACAGCGACTTGCTGCACGTCTTGCACGCTGAGACCATTGATATGACCATTATACCCCTTTCATATCCACTCATATAGATTATCTTCCCCTTTCACAGTTTGACGACGACGTGTGCCGAATCGAATCGTGATGAAACGAGTCCGCTGTGTGTCACCATCAAACCCTTCCAGCTTTACCAGCCGTTCACGAAATTCCATGTGTTCAGCTAAAATACATTCCCGAACCAACAGGAGTCTCCCCTACCACACCCCCCATTGATTACGGTTGTAAATTGTACAGGATCTGATAGCTAGATCTCATGCATCGATTGTTTGCGATCAATAAATATGTGTAAGTGAAGACTTTTTGTAGTTTTCATGTTTTCTTCGTAATTTCCCTCAGAAGGAAAAAAAAAACGATCCCTATAGTCGGTTTTCTTACAATGCAGAGTTTTTTAAGGGAGCTATGATGGGAGATCCACGAAGAAACCATCCTCTTGCAATTTTCAAGCAGGAGGCTGCCGTGAAGGGAAGCTTTTCTTTAGCACCTTCCCAACAGCTGAACTTTTTGAAAACAACAAATAAACTCACCCGTTCCAATATCAGGATTTCACTTCCACTCGATTTCATTTCTGTAGTCGTGAGGTGGTCCACATGCATCTTGCTGATACTTGCAATCGCTTGTACGAAATCTACAACGTAAATTGCAAATTTTACGGCTAGACGTGTATTAGAGAAATGCCAGGAAAAGTGCATACCCTGCTCACTAGCTTTACTTCATTTGAAGAAGGAATTGGACTGCCACCGCGAACGTTGCTCTGGGAAGTGCTCCACGAACGAAACTTTTCAAAACATCGACTATCCCTTGCCAAGGACATGTACAATAGATCCAAGGCAGGCATTACGTACATCTCACAGCTTAGCAATAAGGTTCGAAGCTCAAGAAGTTATCATGTTGAAATCTGAAGAAAAGAAGGAAAGTGATCAAGAAAGACACTTCCGAAACCAAAGCCAGACTAGAGGATAGCAAGATGGAAGAAAATGGAAACAACTAACAACAATAAGGAACTTGTGAATGCAGGGGATTACTTGCAGAAAAAAGAGTTCATAAGTTTGAGAAATATGAATAAGCCATGGAAAAGAATTTTCATTATTAAACAGATTGTTTATGCCTAACGCAACAAGTTCGAATTGCAGTTAACTCCCTAATCAAATGCTTTCTTTCAATTGATCAATGACACACATAATAAGTATCTTACAACTACAACCGATTGAAGTGACAATCACAGGAGATCGATAGCCAGCAGGTAGTTGCTGGGGTGCCCGGCTATGGGTGACATGGTCTACCCAATCCATCTGTGCAAGCTCATAAAAGGATACCTCCCCTGCGATTTGTGATTCGCAACTCATCGCCTACCATCTCTAGGGTTTGTTTCACGGAAATGGCTACTCCATTAGCTGCCGAAGCCAGTTTTGATTCGATATTGTACAGGAAAATCTTTTGGACATGCAACACCGCTCAGTAGTTCAAAATGCAACACCAAGAGACAATAAAGTTGACGCGATCTCCATAACGATGATCTTGCCGAATTCGATGTAAATTAGCTTCAGGACTTATTTCTCTAGCACGAAGTTAAGGATATCGCCCAGCTCCAACACATACGTTTTTTATGGAGGGTTGCTGGATATTTACAGGATATACAAGGTAAGCGAGTCCCTTCTCACTCTAAAAAGCTTTTACATCTTAATCTTCTGCAAATACATCCTGCACTTTGTATCTATCTTCGCTACACACTAAGTAATGTATAGTATTTGGATACAAGAACTTTGATTGCATGCTGCTTATGAACGTGAAACCTTCCTCACTGACCACACTCAACAGCATTGCTGAAGATGAGTATAACACACACATATAATGGTTTCATGTCCAAATCTTATCAAGAACATAAAAACATGCTACTTTAAGTAATCCTCACTCGAATCAATATTAATACTCAGCAGTCATTCCATTGAAGATGTGTCGTTTCAGTTGGCCCTCCCATTAAAGAAAAGCGAAAGCCATCAAAGGTTAGGAAGCTTTTCAAAGTTCGAAGAAGCCTTTCATCATGCGGCAAGATCCCGTACACATCATAGATTACATATTACTCAAAGGCTACGAAATTCACTAACTATATAGACTAAGTTCGGTGGCGTGAAGGTTATAACTGCAAAGTCTCTTAATTCAATCTCGCAGCCGATGAGTTGTTCTAATATAAAGAAAACAGCAAGGTCGCAACGAAAAAAGGAGCAGCTGAGAGCTCTTGACAAATGTTCTTGAGCGGGGAAGCTGTTTCACTAGTTAGTATTGAGACAAATAGCTTATTATAAAGTGGGTGCTATTGCGTAGCATTTCCAGTCGAGATACAGAGCAGACAACTATAGGAACCCCCTAAAAGCTGAAGCTTGCATTTTTTGATAGCTATCTTTCGGCAAGTTATATTTAACATGTATTCAATTAACCATTTGACGACAATGCATTTTTCGACGTAGTGCGCTCATGGGGGGTAACGGAACTTCTCCCCTAACGCGGCATTCTCCCTTGCGGCATGCGGAAATGTCACTGCAATTACCATACTCACCCACCAAACGATAGGACGCGATATTTTTCCTTAACTGGCTTGCTTTTTCATTGGATTTTATCGTTTTTTCTTCTGTTTCTTTTTAGTTTTCATGTTTATTAGACTTGATTAATTAAAATGACTCCTCCTATATGAACGACGATCAAGACCGCATTGGAATTGAAAAGAGCGGCCAGCCAATTCAAATAATTAAAGGACTCCCTACCTCACAAATTGCGCGCTCCAATCTTCCATCGCAATCCTGCGATAGGCGGTGGGTGCGGCGTGTGCGACGCCGTGTTAGGGGAGAAGTTCCCGGACCCCGCTCATAGGACTTCTCTTTCGTGCGCGGCTGGCACCCACAGGTGGGCTTCATTGTCCAAAGAAAACGTCTTTTTACTGGTTCACTGAATTTAGCAATGTCTTCCGTATGATAGGAGGATCAGGATCTCATTTCATCCACTAGATATGATTGAGGCTTAAAAAGGTTCCGGTTTAGAATCAATGTAAGATAGGATTTTGGAAATAATGAGCGTGATAGGAACACGTATTACATTCAATACCTTTAGGATCTATTGATTATTTGCCTCCACAATGCTGAGGCCGACCGGGCAGTTATATGATCTTGAATTGGGCTTCTACTGTTCAGAATGCTTTGAGGATGTAAAAGCTTGCAGAAGACCCAGGTGTTTTTTTCAGAAGTGCACTATTAACTATATGTGCTTGTCATTAATAAACTTTCATAAAACATCCATATGGACCAATTTGAATACAAATACTGTGGGGTTTGTTAACAGTATGAAAGAACGATGAGTTTAAAACGTGCTAGGAAACAAAAAAACATGATGGCGAGCAACATCGGTTGCCTTTGTCGCATGTGCCAGTCATAGTGGTACCACCGGTGGGTGCCATCGTCGTCAAAGGGTCAATAGGTCAAACTCTGCTGCAAATTTCAGCTACGCTTGTAAACTAGCATTCTATCACGAAAGAGAACTCCCATTGTAACAAAATTTCATTTCAATCTGTAGCTGTAGTTAGACCCTCATGTATTCAAACTTTCACAGCGATTCTCCGTCCTCTTGAGTAACGGCTACTTAAAGAATACTGATTCTCATGTAAGGTGAGACAAAGCCTTCCATCCCTTAGGATTCGGACAACTGGTGTCCCTCTCGGCTCTCATGAATCATTGACTTGAACATCGGCTAGCTATCGCAAACCATTGTATGGCCCATATGCGCACCAATATCGTAATACGAAATCGCCACTATGATTCTGAACGTTAGTCGGACGCAGGACTGATCAGCACCCGAGATTAATCCCCTTTCATCTTTTCAAGGAAAACGGCAAGATGTTATTACCGCCCTTCTTTCCTCCATTCAGAATCATGATGACGTTTTAAATGCGTATGTGGCCTAAGGCCTCGTAAGCATTCAAATCACTACGATTCTGAATGGAGGGCGATAATAATACGAACTCGTGGCTGCGCGGATGAGATGGTGCGCTACTTAGCTCTACACCACCTCCGCCGTCTGTCGATAGTTTTGTTTTCCAGGCGATCAACACTTTCGCTGCACCATCAAATCGAACATTCATTGAAAAGATACTTCAAAGGTCGAGGGTCCATTCGAGGGACCCAAAACCCGTCATCATCTGCGTAACACTTATACAAGAACATTGGATAATGTGACGCGGCTGTAGAGCTAGCGCTACAACCCTAGAGGAAGGGGTTATCGTCATCGGTTATCGTCGCTGAATTAATAGTCTGCTTATGTTTAACTTAAGCGGCAGGCAGGCTCAAGTTTAGCAGCTCGAGCATAGCGAAAGTCACAGCCGCTTCACGTGTAATTCGAGCGTTAATAAGAAGGGGAGCGAAGAAAAGTAGAAGGGTCACAACTTCATACATATATTAATAGCTAAACTTGAGAAAACACCCGTTCAAAGGCAATGCACTGAAAGGCGACTACAACAAAATACCGTCCACTAGACGTTAAAATACAAAAAGAAAAATTCCGTATTACAGTGGTTGATCTTCTAAAGATAGAATACGAATTTAGTGAGAAGTGAAATGGTCTTAGAGAAATACCTATCTATTGAAGATCTGCATAGTTTTTCTCATCTAGTAGGAGAGAAGCCGCAGGAAGCGGCCATCTTAAAAGCCGCAGGAAGCCGCCATCTCAAAAGGTCACACACATGGCTCATATTTGTAGAACTGAGCAATTCTGAGCAATACAATATGGTACATACATAAAAGACTCAAGGGGTGCACCGATTGCAATTAAACAGCTGTGTATAAGGCTTCATTTTTTGTTTCATCACTTCTTTTTCTCCCATCACTTCGTTCAATCGTGGCACATCGGTTATGCGTGGACATTGTTGCAGTACGCTCTAAAATACAACGAGTGCAAATTAAAAAAAACTTGATAATCAACTTCAAAAAGCGCATTAAATTTCATCTTAGTTCATTCCTTCATTGGAGATGAAACGTGACTCTGTGTTCCCATAATATTACAAAGCGAAAGTCGCACTTGTCATTCTGCGCATAAAAGCTGGTAACGGTCACTCTTCGCCTCACTTCCAATCTAGAGATAATGCCGCAAGTGTTCGCTTTTTTTGTACTTTTGCAAGATTGATTAGAGGCACCGAATTCAGTGTATCGGCGACTGAAGAACCACTGCTTCAATGCACCCTCGGCATTCATCCTTTCAGGTGAGAGTGATTTAATCTGCATGCTATGAAGAAAAAACAAAATCTTTTTTTTTTGCATCGTGCGAGCCTCTCAGAACGTCATCTAACAAGCGACTCGCGGTAAGTCTCCAAGGGTCATCAGTTTACCTTTTTAGATACCCATCCCAGCAAACATTTTAGTATGGGACAAGAAGAGGGCACTATGTACAAACTGTGTCATCGCAAACAGAGTGTTTCCTTCAGAAAGAAAGAAAATTAATCACAAAAAAAAGCCCAAAACCACGTACGATGTTTCTGATTGATGGAACCTTTGCCATAAAAGAGATTGCGAAAGGCTCCACGAAATCGTGCCGACATCAAGTTGTAGAGAATTGGATTGATTGCGCAGTTGATGAAGATCATCGTCTTCGAAAAGAAGATATATCTGAAAAAAACGTTAACTTGGTGGACTCTAATAGAGCTATAATATACCTTTAAAGTTGTCTGCCTGGTGAATTCAACAAATATTTTCCCTATTTTGACCCATCTAGGTCAAATTCAACGAGATGGGCCTGAGAGAGGATGACAAGATTAATTTTTAGGATAAGAGGTTGGAAGAATCCCACATTTTTTCTGGGGCTCTTCGAGACTTCAGTTGGAACATGTGCCCCTTTTATTCATAGCGTTGATCACGGAGCGAGTCAGATCACCTTGCAATTTAGGTGCATGGACCTCCAACTATGGTTAGGCTGCATCTAAGAATTTCAAGTGTTCAGATGGTTTGAAGAAAAACACTCCGCACATGTCTAAGTGGAGCTACTGTCACTTCAACTACGAAATTAGTCCTTAAAAATAAAAAAAACTAGAAAAATCATAAACTCCTGAAGGTTATAGTGCTAAGCGTCGTCTGCATGACAGTTAATAATGTGAACTATGATTGTATCTCTTCGAAGAAACCGATTTATTCTGCTTGGGAAAGTGAAGCAGCGTTTTTAATAGTAAATTATAATTGATAAGTGCAGTGAGTTGCCCCTGCGATTGTATCGTTAAAAGAGAGAACAAAGGTCCTCAGCATCGATAAGGCCATCGATTTGAGCACCGTGCTCTGCACGACATCTCGTAATCGATCTTGACCATGAAAGGCGAATGTAACGTCGAAAATGGATATTGCAATCATTTATCCTAAAATTCCATAGATAAGAGCGGTTGAAACCCCCGGTGAAAAATGAATTGGAATGAAATTGAAATTGAATGCACTCACCCTCTAACTTGATGGATGGATAAATTAAACTTCGAAGAAGAAGNCTTCTTCTTCGAAGTTTAATTTATCCATCCATCAAGTTAGAGGGTGAGTGCATTCAATTTCAATTTCATTCCAATTCATTTTTCACCGGGGGTTTCAACCGCTCTTATCTATGGAATTTTAGAGTAGTAAGATGGGAGGATCAAATCTGGCTTTCTAAAAAACTTTCCACAGGACGTGTTTCTAAGTTCAGCCGAGGTCTAATTTCAGCTATAGTTATATGTAGTTCCTTATTGTACTCGGCAACCTTCCAAAAGATTAGGGATAAGGGATAATGGTGAATTGATGTTAATTTTCCTTGGAACTCCCACGAGCTTTGTATAGAAATTTTATTAGCTAACGTTTCGACATATCGCCTTGAGGAAGGCGATATGTCGAAACGCTAGCTAATAAAAATTTTCATGCAAACCTCGAGGAAGTTCTAAGCGAAATTAACATCAATCCACAACCATGCCGAGATTTATGGAAGCTCTAACGCGAAGAGATGGAGAGTAATGGTCCATAGCGTTTCCAAGTGACTGTTGGGGAATAGTCATTACTCTGCACGAACCTAAGAAAACGACAAGAAGCTTCAAAGAGAAGTTTTTGAACAACTCAAATGAACCTCAGTCCCAGAATGATTAGTCAAAAGTCGGTTGGCTAAAATCTTACCAATTACTCTTATATGACAAACTCGGCGTAGTATCGTCAAGATGTAATTGTGACTCAATCGATTTGAGTGAATATCTCCATTTGTTTCCTATTCACCGAGTACGAAAAGGATGGCGTTCTCTTTTTCTGGCGTGTGTCTTATACAAGCAAAACAAATTTGTAATTTTAAAAGCTTGAAACCAATATATACAGATAGTCTTCAAGTCTGATTCCGAGACAAAAGTTCGCGATCATCAGGTAAAACGAACCCGTCTGAGTTCCATTTTTCGTCACGGAACGAGTTGTTCACCACCATAGCTCGATATGGTAGCCAGCAGGTAGCGAACACAAAGACCACCAACGCTAACATTTTCACAACCTGAAAACTTATTACCGAAATAACTCCTTCTCTAAGCAAAATAAGGCAAAAAGAAGTTCAAAGAATGGTACCTGGTTACGTCCTTTGGATGAACTTCGCCTACCGGTAATATGGCTGACTTTTGTCTCCGTCATTACTTGTGTTGGCAGCAAGCTACCGGCTTGATTAACTGAACAAAATTATCTTTCCAGAATAAGTTCTCGGAAATCTTCTTAAATCTTTTGGAGTACCTTGTGTGCAGTTTCCATTGCAAATCTCTGCTGAAATATTTCTTCTACTTCTCCTCTTCAAATCTTCAAAAACTAGAACTCATTGCTTTGCCTCATTTTTGTTCAGTGAGAACCCGTCACTTTCCAGAACTCAAGTTACACCCTTCCAGAGATATTTGCATTCAGCAACTGCTTTCAACTTCTTTGCCAATTTGAAAATTTTTGTGGAACCATGAAATTCTCTGACTTAAACTCCATGTTCTCTCATCTTTGAACCTCGGTATGTCTGTTGTTCTTGAAATCGTTAGTTTTTGCTTCTGCCTCGAGGTTGTAGATGGAAATATTATAATAATATTTATTCAGACCAACGTTTCGACGGAATCGTCGTTTTTAAAGGCCTGAAAGTGGTTCAAAAGAAGGCAAATCCGCAGGTCTTGATGAGAAATTCCTTTGTAGACTCAGGCTCGATTCTCCAAGTTGTCCTGTATTTTACAGCCTGATGGAAACCCACAAACTTGCAGATAGAATTTCATGGGTTTTAAACTGTACTGTAAGTCAATTGTTGACCAAGGTCCCCTCACACCTGCCCAATACGAACCAATTCCTTGAACAAGTGCGGAACTTGCGCCTCGGTTCAAGTTGCGCAATAGAGTCATTTGACGTTACCTCGCTTTACACCAACATCCAAAATGAGCAAGCCCGACAGGCGCTGTCTGANNNTTCATGAGCAGAGTTGAGGAACCAGTACTGGCACGCTCACCGTTGATGTACTGCAGGTATATAAATAACTGCTGCATTGTAACTACAACACAGCCCGAAATGGACGAGTTTTTCCGTATAATGAGTGAGCAGTCACAGTACATCAGGCTCACACGAGAGATACCAAAAGATGGTTGGTTCCCTATTAAACACTCAAATCAAAGTGTCTAGCGGGATCGTACACGTTAAGTGGCACCGGAAAAGAAGCTCGAAAAAAATCTTGACTCACGCTACTTCTGCGCATCCGTCTGCTGTCAAACGTGCTGTTATCAGGAATATGTACAGGACAGCTACGCGCATGTGCAGTGGTATGACCGAACGCGAAGAAACAAGACGATTAGCTTCAGCCATAGCTCGGTCGAATGGCGGTACCACATGGGAACATTGGAAGATTCCACGTTGACAGGAGAAACACTTCGCATCAAAACAAACTTCCTCTATGTTCACCATTCATCTCTGACAAGGTATCTGCTGCAAGACAACGGTGTATTGTTGGGCACAATTGAGCGATGATGTTATTCTAGTTAACATCCCGCCTAATAGCATCAAACACCAACTTGTGCGGAACAGACTCTATGACAAGCGGTTCTTGACAGAGGTGCGTTACGTGTCCAAACGGGAAAGATGGAGATTGCGCTTCTGTAGGCGTAATTTATCAGATTCAATGTGAGACATGTAATTCAAGCTACATAGGGGAAACCGGAAGAGTTTTGTCAGTACGAATAAAAGAGCATGGTAAACGGCGCAATAATGTGTTAACTCTGTTAGGGAAACACAGAGTGGAGCAGCATGGTGGAAATGACTTTAACATCAAATGTACGATATTGGCTCACGAAACGGAAATATCGTCGAGGAAAGCGTTGGAAGCGCTTTCCTCGACGATATTTCCGATTTTAGCTAGAAATCCAGATATGAATAACCGAAAGGAGTGTGTGACCGTCACAAATGATCTCTTGCCATTTATGCAACACTGCGAGTTTGTTCCATAATCCGCGAACGGCTGATCCGCAATAATGTTATTGCATAAGGAGGACAGCAGACTAAGATCATTCGCTACTATTGTACTAACCGTGTAGCGTGGCTACACTTAGCGGTGGAAGTAAGGTGAGCTTATCTTTTGAATTTCGGTCATTCCTGATATAACGTCAGAAACGCTAGAACGGAAGAGGCGCTTGGTGGGGTAGCGTACAATCAAGAAGCTTTGAACCACTTTCAGGCTTTTGAAAACGACGAGTCCGTCGAAACGTCGGTCAGAATAAATATTTCCACCTACCAACCTCGAGGCAGAAGCCAAATTTAACGATCTCTGACTTGAAATAAGTAGCATGTAAACTAGATTAGTTTTCTGGAAATATTTTTTCTCATATGTAATAAGGATAAATCACCTGTCTCTTTGCCCTTCATTTTGTCGCCGCATTGACTTAGAACGATGGCGATTTTTGCATAAATGACAATGTTCAGGAGCATCGGAATAACGTAGAAGCCAACCAAATCGCCCACATACATCACCTGAAGCAAATTCTATGCGTCTGGCATTTTCTTGCAGTACTTGGCGGCGATGACAAAGAGAGGTTCCCAAAACTAGTGCGATTAGGTTGTTGCATAGTTACTGCGGATTTTTTACGACTTCTTTTCCCTCGATACAATTAGAATACTGAATTCGGGATTTTTATAGAAATGATCTTTTCAATCCCTGTCATGTACCACCTCACCGCGGTGATAGGGTGACAACATAACAAACGGTGGCAACGGTACACATGGTCACGCAGAACGCGTAGCACGTAGTATGGGCGGCTTCTTTGTATCCCTGGCAAGCAATAAAGAAGTAACCGAGGCCAAACAAAACTGCTCAAACAGCTACAATTGCGCCCCCGTCCTGCGCACATCGGGTATGCTCCCCTACGGCGTCGGGGGAAGCCTC
>UZAF01017322.1:29263-42855 GCA_900617895.1 Haemonchus placei
ATTTGAATTTCTTGCTCCCCTCTTTTCCCTCCTACCTTTCTTCACCATAGCCTTCGACACTCTTCTATGGACCCCAGCCTTATCGATCATACCCGTTCCTTTTTATTCCTTTTTCTTTTTTTTCTAAAAATCTCCAATAATCTCATAGCTTCATCATCCCCTGCAACAGCACTCTCCTTTTTTACAGACCCCTTTTCGCTCTGATGCTCTCTCTGCTTTCCTTTCAGTAACACCACTTCCTATCCATTTTTCTCTCTTTTCTTTCTTTCGTACTTCCTCTACACTGTCCTGTTTCACACAAGCAGCTGTTTTCCTTTTTCCTCTATCACTCTACCTGGGGATGCTTGGTACATGCATTGCTACTGGTTCGAAAATTGCTCTCTCCAGCCCTTTCACTTAACTTCCTAAACCCCTCCATTCTCTCAGTGATTCCACTCCTTTCTATCTCGCTTTTTCATCCACTCTTTATTTTACTTTCAATGGAATAGAAAAAGAAAAAAGGGTAATGTTGGGGCGCTGTGGCGCAGCGGGGTGGGGCGGCTTCCGCCTGCACCACCAGGATAGTTGGATCTCGCTAAAAACAACTCAGCTTCCTTTCCTGCAAAAGTGATTTAATGCGAACCAGCAGCCCCATTATATGCAATTTCAAGCTATAGCGATACCTAATTGATGGATTGAATTGAATAGAACAAATGATACAAAAGAAAGAAAATGAAAATGAGTAAAAAGAGGAGTCGGATGTAAGTGGAAAGAAAGGAAACGAAAAAGACGTTCGACATTGGCCGATACGAGTCCTTTTATAAACAATAACATTGCTTATACAATGCTAAGACTATTGGAGCGCTACTACGCGGCAGCTTTAACCCTCGTAATCAGCCGCGGCGGCGCCAATTCGCGGCGGCGCTTTTCCTGACGGCGGCGGTTTTTCACTGCTGGCGGCATACTGGAGCACTAGACATTTGCACTCTTATGATGTGCACACGACTAACCTCACGGACCTCGTTTTTTACCCCCGCGAAAATGAAGTGTGAGCGAGAAAATCCCCTGCTGACTAAGCACCCAGTTAAACCATGAAAAAAGTCGAATAGGAAGTTCTTTTTTGTAGAAGAGCTAATGGCACGCGCCAGATTGATGCCTGGTAGGAGGACAAATAATGTAGAATTGAGATTCGAATCGGGAGCGGCTGACGCTTACGGAACTCTGCGGGATGCGCCGTGCATTCAACATCATCGCGGTGTTTGAAAGCACAAGTATACACCTACACTGGTAATGACACTTTGAAGCAACTGCATCTCAACGAGAGTCTGCTCCTTTGAGACACGATTTTCTAGAAGAAATTTGTGCCATTATATTTACTCTAAATGATCTAAGGCTTAGGGAATGTAGGCAAGAACCTAGCATAGAATGGTACTTGTGAAGTTATTTCAAATAAAAGGTTCTCCGGATGAAGTTCATGGAAAGAATCGAAAGATGGACCAAAGCCCATAGTCTGCTAGCAGTATAATTCAGAATAAATGGCGTTTAACGAAATGAAACCTGTGTGGAAAGCGACAATACTGCCGACCATTTCATTTCGCGAAAAAGCTTTATTCGGAAATGATGAGTTCTCTCTATTCATGGGTCGTTGCCATAGGGGCACCACAAGCTTCCAACTACATACAAACAGGCAAGTAGATACATAGAATAATGCTTTACATATTAGCCGACGACATACGACTTAATCCCAAAAAACCTCTATACATTTCCAGAATGATAAAAAAATTGGAAAGGATTAATGTAGGCTTCAACTGCCATGGGTTCCATTTGGGGCAATATGTAGACAAAAGCGGAAGCTCAGTCACTTCCCCCTCCCCTACGGATACTGACGGCAGTCTGTCTCTGAAAATGGCCGGAAATTTTTATTTTGCGTCAAATTACCCAGTTTTCCCATTTCTCCTGTTGGGACGGAGAGATGAAACCTCGTCCAGGGCAAGGACTCAAGAAGCTATTGAGCACTTCTATGGAACCCCTAGCTTGCGTTCTCGGCACCCCTGATTGGTGGGTTGACCCCTCCAGCCACTCACACACCTCTGGAAACGGGCAGTAATCGATTCGCCGCGCGCGGCAGTCGCGGACCCCTCGCCTCATTAGTTCTTTTGCTCCTGTATTTCTTACTTGCTGCTGTATTCTGCCACATTCTTTCGCGCGCAACGTCTCTCTCGCCGCTACGCGACAATTTCGATCCTACTGAACCACACCCATACACCTCTTCTGCACACATCCTCTCCCAAAATCTGCGAGGAAGAAGTTGCAAACCAGCTGAAAGTGAGAGTGTGGCAAGTCACATCCGATCCAGAGAGTAATCACAAGTTCCAACGACACTCAATGAAACTACTGAAAAGTTCGAACACTAGAGCGTCATCAAATAGTAACAGTAAACCAGTAAAATGCATTGAAAATTTTTGTTTGTTTTTCAACGCTATCAAAGAACAAATACCGTACTTGAGTAGCCGATAAAATGAGTGGCAATGCAAATAGCTACTGCTGACGGTCGGTTCTTTTGTTGCGAAATGACGACGGGATCGATCAGTGGTGGTGGCAGCCATTGTGACTCCCCAGATACAGACAGCATTTACACAGGGCCACTGAAAAAGCCCACCACCACCACCACCACCATTGAACTGGAATGAGTCAAACTCACTCAGTACAGTAAGGTTCTGAGACATTTGAAATGCTGTGTAAACTACGAGCACTTTTCACGACGTAGTTCGGTCTTTAGTTCGGCTCCTTCCAGGGGTACAGCAGATATGGCCTTACTTGGACGAGATTTCGTGGTACAATGTAGTGCTTGTATCATCCATAAGGGGGTCCTGTTTTGATAGCTTGAAAGAGAGGTGGAGAGGCCACCACGATGAAGATTGTTTTTATCAGAAAAGGAGAGCTCTACTACGGAGCCCATAACTGTCTAGTAACCCATTACCTTCACCTTCTCAATTACTTATTGGTGAACTAAACTTAGGTTGAAAGTAGTTACTTGGGTCAGGTAATGGAATAGATCATAGGTATTTTTAATAATTTAACAGCTCCGCAATTCAAAACTTTAGAATTTAGGCCCAAACAGATGGCAGGGCCAATTTCCCCTCTCCCATTTGGGTTGAAGTGCTCCCCAACCATAACAGAGGGAAAATGTGATGGTAAAGTCTGTCCTAGTAGAAAGGGTTGGTCCCTTGGGACAAATTGGCGGTTGAAAATGTGGATGTTGCTCAGACTTGAAAGAATAGGCTCTGATGATTTACAATGAATGGTTTGATGATTTACAACAAGCTCCGTCTAGACAAATTCCTCAAAAACAGTGTTTACACCTGAAGATGAGGAATGGGTGTGGCTAGACTCCCTCCAGCGCATGCTTTGGAAAGGACGGATACCCCTTCTGTAGGACCCCGAATCTTACACTGTCATCTGTTCGGGCCTGAATTCCGGAGGACAAGTCAACATAACTCTATTAGAAATTTTAAACGAGTAAACATGAACGTGACTTTGAGTGGATGACAGTAAAAGACTGGGTGGCGCTACTAGTAACGAACTCTATGAAAACATTATAATGGGAAGAAAGCGATTTTTTCTAAATACTGCTACCCTTTGCCGAGCTACTGCAGAATTGCAAATTGGATTGAATAAATTACTGAAAACCAAAAAAAGAAAGTAGAGAAAGCCACAAATGGTTAGGCCCAGGGAGCCCTTTTATCATGGCAAAATTATAGAGAGGACAGCCATTTGTGTCAATTTTGGTTTGGCGCTGCAGAAACTTCTGGACTTTTGCGGATGAATGGAGGGGAAACATACATAATGCAAAAACTCCTGTCAAAATCGATGTTGGATGGATAGAGATTGGCCGGGGTGATGTTCATTTTCACACAATTTCCTTGCAAATACGATGACTTTGATGCTGATCGCATTACGTTCTCTTCAAGAAAAAAGTGCGAAAACTTCTGAAAAACTAGTAAATTGAGGCCATTTTGTTGATAGTTCACGCCTGCGAGACAGGATTAGTCCAGCAGCAGATGGACGTGTGCCATTACTAACGGTAATTACCAGTAGTTGACACTAATCGAACTAGTCATCATATCCGATTTCAACAGTATCAAAGTGTGACTTCACCTCAAGAGGATAACGGACCCCTGAGGCAGGTGAAGAAATGGGTGGTCCCTAGGGACTCATGGTTACAGTAGTGGGTGCACTTTAACGTCAAAAAATTACTAAAAAGACTAGTTCCCTGTTGTCATAACTTTTTAACCTTGACGCCGTCTTCAGAGGGCTATAAATCACGGAAAGGGGAAATCGCGTTGGAGTCGTATTTACTCTGACTTTTTTCGAATACCAATACGAAAAGGCAGGCTCTCCAGCCTCTTAAAGGTAACAGTACTGCTTTGTACAAAGTAGTATTAGTTCAGCTAAGCCAAAAAAATCTCGGAAACTCGATAAATGTGGGGTCAAAGTGGGCTTTACACATTGGCCCCATAAAATCTCGCCCATTGAGGCGCACGCCAATAGTACAAAGCTGTAAAGCTCACTTTGAAACAACCGGAATTACGCTTCAACAAATTCCGAGGTTAGCCCAACTAATTTGGTTCAAAAAAGTTACTCGATTAGCCCCTATAGCCCTTTACGTTCAAATCCATTCAAGGTTTTTTGGACCGTTTCCCCCGAGGATTGAAAAAAGGGGCTCTCCACGTTTCCATAAAGACATAACTTAACCTACTACTTATAAGTATTCAAACTAATACATTCAATTTTGATTTATCTTTACAGTTTCATTACATCGTACTGAAGTAAATAACATTACTTGTTTAGCAAAAAGCTAACAAGTTGCTCTCATGTGTAACATCAAGGGCCTCAGTCCTGAAACTGAGGCACGGAAAAAGGGGTTCAAAGGAGGAATTTCGAGGAAAAGCCGGGTCGAGAGCTGCACTCGAAGGAGAGTATAACGTTAATGATCTCTTACTTACAAAAAGGTACTCACTGGTAAAGTGGTGAAAGTGCTCAATGGGCCAGGAATCCGGTTGGAAGAAGCTATTCTTCAAGTATCAGAGCCTATAATTCAGCTGAAGTGCAGAAGGGCCAAAGAATCAATGAAGGAAGCTGCCAACTTGAATTTAGCAAAGAAAGCCAAAAATGCAAATGGGAAACTTGACAGCATAGCTTAGAAAACTTTGATTGACTGACTGGCTGCTTGACATGGGCAATAGGGTCCAAGTTCCCATCCTGAAACCGCGAGGGACGAGTTCATCGTCGAGCTTTGAATGACAGCCCAAATAAAAGAGGATACTTAATGGACAAGAGAGGACAAAACAATGAAAAATGGCTCAGCTTCAAAGAAGAAGTACTTGAGAAGTCCATTGGAGCTGGGAAGTGAATGAATTGTTGGAGGAGGGAGCACATCGAGTGGGTGGGCGAGGATGATTGCCGTAGAAATTCGATTCACGCGACTACTGGCGGCCTGGTATAAAAGCTAATATTGAACGGAAGGAAAACTCTCTATAACGGTATTGTGATTTCCGCGTCCAAAATTGTGCCTGGACCCCACATCGATTTCCCCACACCCCACCACACATCGCTAATTCACCCAAATCCGATCCTTACCCCGCCCTCCATGTTGCAGCCCCCTGGCTCGGCTCGCCAGCTCGTGAGCACGGACTCTTGACGTTGGCCCCTTGCCATGGACCATGATTTTCCAGAGAATTTGGATGGCTGATGGTGGTACCGAGTTGATCCGACTAAGGGGTCCCCGTTGAAGTTTCATACATCTTCCCGCTTGTGGGCGGGACTTGTTTACTGCTTACTGCATCGTTGACCACATCGAATTCGTAGGTTTTTTTTCAAATTGGTCGATACGCAGATGAGTAAGGGGTGGGCTGGGTATCAGCGAACAAATTACTAATTAGTAATCAACGGGTGCCACTATGAAGACATCTAGCTGCATGGGCGCCCTGGGGGTCTATTCAGAACACTTCATTGCCGCTTTCAAGTGGGCTGAGGGAGACGATTGGAAGTTATCGAGGGAAGGGCCCGTTGAAAGGGTCATGTGAGCAAGTCCTTCGGGTTCAATGACTATTAACCAGTAGCTCGGGTATCGACACGGGAATCCTTGAGGGACCAATAAATTATCGTCTGATGAGCAACAGAGGGAGCGCAGATTTGTCCCCCCAACACACTTTCATATGTCTGTGATAATTAAATACTATGCAAATTAAGGGGATTGCGAGAGTAACGAAGGCCGCCACCATCCCCATCGTCTGGCCCTAGGCCATTGGCTTCATCATAATTGACAACGATGTATGGCAATCGGGGCAAAAGCAGGATCAGAAGGTCAGCTGGGGAAGATTGGTGCTAAATGGCACGATTCTGTACGATTGTACGATTCTTATATCGGTGTGATGGGATGAAGATTAACAGCAGTCGGAGACGAGACTTATGACTGGCACTTGAACGGAGGAATTTGAGGTTTTTCCGATGACCTCGAATTTGATAGGTTCATCGCGGAAAGTGTAACTAAGATGAAAAACTCTTTGAAAGTCACGTAGGAAACGAAATCTACATGAGAAAATGAGATCACAGTTCGATTTTCAGTTTTCAAAATCTTTTCGGATGAAAAAGGGATTATGTCACTCTCACAAATCTCTTCTCTCAACAATGAAATATGGGTTCGGTTGTAGTTTCTCCCCTATCCACCGAAGAGTGTTTATCATTACTTTAACCGGACCTTGAAGGAAAAATATTCCGGCTTACATTTCGTTCTTTAACTACAGATTTCTATACGGGCAAAAATTGATGCAGTAATCGATATTTAGTAATCGATATTCCTGTTTAGAATAGGTCACATCTGACAAGTACGGAGGCTCGTATCGGAAATGGAAAAAGTTACGAGTCCATCCAACGACTCCAAAGAGGAGCGACTTTCTGATGGCCTTTTTATGCGCTCTTACCACTGGCTAGGCGCGATGGGCAAGACTGGCTGAACAGAACTGAACGCAACGCGACCGCGCGCAGGTGTGTCATCTGATTACTCCTCGAGATATAAGGAAAACAACGAGCAAACTGTACAAAGACATAGTTGGGAATTGATCTTCGGCAACTATCGGAGGGAAGGGGAGTCATCACTTTTTTTCAAGCTTCTGAGTACGGTTGAAATGAAACTGTGACACGTGATGGCCCAATAACCACCAATTTACTTAGTAATCACCGAGATGCGAATTCATACCAGACCAAGGCTTCAAGGTTTACCTCAGATGAGGTTAGAGCGGTCTTTTTGGAACATTGGGGTGTGAAACGGAAGTCGTACTGGTTGCGAGCAACAGGGTCGAGCCAGTATAATGGAGGGTGCGAAGTGGCGGAAGATGGGTATGAAATGCTGGAAGTAGTCTCCCGACTATGATTTATGGCAGCGGATGTTGACCCATGGGCAGGAATTATGAGGGGCATTTTCAATCCGTCAGATGGGTACACTGAAGGGAGCTGTCTTCGGATGAGGTTCCATGAAACCTTCCACAAAAAACATCGATCATGCTGACACAAACTCTCACCATGTAACTGGTTCTACCTTAATGGGTAATAAGTTGTAAGAGTTCCTGGAATTGGATGAAAGAAAAAGTTTTAGAGCCGGAACTGTGTAGTAAATGAAGTAGCGACTCCGTTGAAACGGACCTGAGAAAAAGGGGTACAGATGAACTTTTGGAGACCGTTAAAAGGAGAAACTACCACTCTTGCTCACCAGAATGCGTCGGCAACCTGGAAGAGGTCCAACTCAGAAGTAAGCAGGGCTTAGGCTGGGAACTACTGCAAGCCCCAGGATTCATATAACTGATGAAGCAGTCTGACAAGAAGCTCCCACTAGTAATCCCAAAGTCATCTAACATGACCGGAATCCATCTTTCCAAGGACAGCGGCCATCTTAGGAGAGTTCGGCTTTCGTCTATATCGATAGGGACAATCTTCGTTATGATGATTCTTTTTCTTACATAAAGCCCTTTGAAAAACTTGCCAGACCGTTATTGCTCTACCTTCGTCTTCGCTTTTTCTACCAAAAAATAAATTTTCTGTGATAAAGTCTTTTTGGAGGCAAAAAACAGTCCATGGAAATTACAGTAATGGTACTTATCATTTCTTGGTCTCAAAGATCAGTTACTTCTGATTTATTTGGATTGAAAGGGCATTTAGATCAAGAGTTTCTACTGGGTGAGCAACTGGCGAGAAATCCATCAAGTTCGACTTTAAGTATATATTATTTATTGTATCTACTTATTGATTTATGTTTTATTTTATTGATTTGTTTATGTTTTTATACTTATTTTTTACATTATATATACACGATTATGTATTTAAATATATATATATTTAAATATATTTATCTTTTCAATTGGCTATGCATTGTGCACTACGGTGGAGTAATGAGAAGTGGCGCAATTTCACGCACACTTCGTCCGAGGATCGAATCTCGGCCGATACGTCTAGGCCGACCAAACTTCCTAGGTCACTGGTTGATCTAAGACTCATTTGGAAGGATAAAAATTTCAAATTCTACATTGGCTGCCCACCGCAAGTCATTGTATAGGCCTAAAACATTATCCAAGCGGCCATTACGATTCTTCATGGATGATGGATGCGTGGCTTATCCCAAAAGTGTGATTGATTAATGCGAAAGACTTTATATTCATGTTCTATTTTCTGCACTCAGTACACTAATAAAAACTTCAGAGATAGCAGCATTTCTTGTCGGGCTGGGGATATCTCTTAGACCATCAAGACTCCTGAGCTCCGCAATGTTTTAGGGCTACGAGAATGAATACCTGTTGTTTACTAATTTGTTTTTGAAAATAAGCTGAGACTGTACACATTCACGACACTCATGCACAGCTGCATGGAAGCCTGGCTAATCTCTATATTAACATACTAAATCCACAGGATAATTGCAGATAAGACTTTTTCTGCAGCCACTGCATACAGCATGCTGAGCTGCAGCTCTTGATCCTACTAGATCGAGCTCATTGTAGCTGTACTGCAACTTCATGTTAAGGCTGAAGATTTTGCATGGAAATTCGACCCTTCATATTCGACAACTTCAGCATAGGGAAGTTTTTAATGTCATTTCCTTATTGTTAGTAAATCTACTTGATGCTGTAACCTTCCGTCAAGGGGTAAACACTTTAGGTTCTCTGCGCAGGGTTACTGGTAACTCTGCATTACTGAAGCCTCGAATCTTATCACACAAGACAATTAGCAGCTGTAACTGGTAATACTTAGATAGAGAGAGCTAAGGATTTCCCGTTACTGCTTGTTACTGGCCTATTCGGCTATCTTACTGTTTCGAGTGTGCTTTTTGCATGACCTGTACCGATTCCTTTTCAGTGCCTGCTCCTGAAGTAACCGGTTTTTGAGATTTTCTTTCGAAATACTTGTCAAATTTGAGGCAGAAGACTGTGAAGGCTTTCCTGAAGATCTCCAATCTGAACAGCCCTAAACGTGAATTCAATATTGTTCCCATCATAACGGCGATAGTTTCTCACCCTCGGCCGTATTGGGCCCTTTAACTTACTCATGCTAATCATTTGTAACCATATGGCAGAAAAATCCTTATGAATGCAGCGCTGAAATTCTATCTTACTTTTCTATCTTTCATTTAAATCATTGGTTTGAATTTGATGAAATTTGAAAATCTTTTCTTCACTTGTCTTTTGTGTTCCATGAGCTTGAACAGCTTGAAAATGGGAGAGAGGAGCTTCAACCATCTCACCAGTATTTGGGCAAGTTCCATCTTCTAAACAGGAAGTTCCAACTTTATGAAAGGCAGACGTATCAATATTGAAGAGTACGCTAACATTTCCTTCATATCTAATATCGGATCGGATTGCGCCACGCACTCGTTGCTTATTTACCATGGCAGATTACCTAATCGTTCTGTGTAGTACAGAAACTCATAGAGGCCTGTCAAAGCATAGTAACTCACATTGTAACTCACAGTTCGATAAATGTTTAGTGATTTTCAGTGGAAAACCTTGTGAGAAGGTATTTCGCTGAATTCCCGGGTCGTCAGAGTGTCAAATTCCCACGAGCCCATTTGTGGAGTAAACAACATCTCGGGTGGTTTCAACTGGAAAAAACTGTTGATGCTACCGCAGGGCCCTGAAATCTGAGCTTCAACAGCTGATTTGAAAAAGATAATTTAAGATCAATCTTTTTTGATTTTTACTATCAAATTTCATCTTTTATTTTTTCCCATTTATCCACCATGACGCCACTCTCCTGTCCCACATACTTTCCTGTTCTGAACTGTCTGCCCGCTCCTTATATTTAATTTTTGACTTCTCATTTTTTCTACTTGTTCCTCTGTATATCTCTTTATATCTAGTTGTTTAGTGCGAGGCCGTCCCCGTTTCTGTTCTGACCCTGTTTATGTGTAAATGATCATTTTATCTAATTAATTTTGATTGCTTGAAAGATTAAGTTTTTCAACTGATGACGTTTTAGTGGTTGAAGTGCAATAATATGTGTATTGGATTAAACAATGAGTAGATAAGGGTGAAAAAATAAATTCTTTGGTATCAATTGAACCCGTTTCTAGGATGCGCCGCGTATCCGACTTCCAATCAGAATCGCAGTGAGGTTTTGTTTGTATTTGAGGCCCACTGTTTTGAGTTCTAAGGGTAAACCAATGTACAAGGTAGTGATTCTGTCCCCGCAGACGAATCTGACACCATTTGACAGAGCGATGGAGGGTGTGGTTAGTCCAAGCGAATATAGAGTAGATTTGATCCCAATACCATGCCTTTATGGTAGGATCACTTGCCACTACACCAATTCAACTCTCGACGACAAATAAATAAAAAACCAAATGGTTTTTGGGTCTATGTCTAATGTCACCATAAAAGTCACTACTGGTACGATGAAATGTTTAAGGTATAGGCATAGGTGACACATCTTGACAACGATCCATGGAATTGTTTAAGCACCCCACGTCGCCTGTTCGTTGCGCTATGTCTCTTTCCTCAAATTTCTGAAGAACTCTTAGCCCAGGTGATGCTTACAGCACAGGGAACAAACAATAGAGAAGAGTTTCACCATACCCAATATCTTGAATACAATGATAATTATAAAAAGCTTTTCCTATGATAACCCAAGATACTTATTATTATATTTACATCTCTTAATTTTTGGATGAGCTGTAACCATACGTCTCACCAGGTTATAGGATTCCTTGGAATTGAAAAGATAATGCTACTTCTTGAACGCCTCTATGGGCATTATTAAATGTTCAGAAATTAAAAAAGAAGGGTAGCTACAAGGGATACGCCGCGAATGTCACCTCCATCTTCAATCGTAACGGGTGTTGGAGAGGGTCTAATGTGAAATCATAGCTTAACCCAGACCTCAGAAGGTATTTTTCTTGCCAGTTTGTACTGGTTCTGTCAAGTAAACACAAAAGCTAGAGGAAATTTCATGTAATTACTAAATAGATACTACTTAGTAACAAGATATACCACGTGATACACATGATATTTCACAGACGTCTTTCCTTCTGGATTCCCTTGGCTGTTTATGTCTGGAGCTCATGAATACAGCAGAGAATTTTGAAGTGATGACTGAAAACGATGTTGTTGTTAATAACGAAGCGGAAATCTTTTCAACAAAACTTAACAAACTAGTAATAGCTGTAAATATGTCGCTGTTATTTTGAGCAGAAAAAATGTGATTCAAAGCCTGTCAAATTGCTATTCATCTAATTCATTTACGATATCTCCTACGTCAAAAACAAAAAATATCCTTACTAAAAAAATCTCGATACCCCTTATGTTTAAGTCGTGCCTGTCTTAGCAGTATTGTCAGCCATAATACCAGTTGTGCTTTATTTTTATCATCTGACAGTGAATATTGGTCGCTGTCAATCCAATCCAGTCGAAATTGGCTACCTAAAAACTCAATGGAGCCAATTTTCAGGGTGGTAGAGGAGATCGGGAATGAATTTATCAGTTACAAATTAGTAACCATTCATAGTGTCTTCGAATGGTAGAAAAAACCGAAATCAATATTCCACATAGGACCCCCCTGACCTTATACTTCTGTATCTGCTAACCTTGAGAAAAAGGTCCATCACCATCAAGCGGTGGACCTGCGCTCGACAATTTCGCGTGCAGATTCAAGTTGTCATGGCAGTCTCCTCCAAAAGATTCTGCCTCATAGGCCAAGTCGGACTTAACGGCACAGTTCGCGGTGATTTTGAGGTACCCTTTTCAAGTGGAAAAGCGAAAGTATCGGTTGAGCGCATCGTTGCACCTCAAAGTAGTAAGAATAGAAGTTGTACGAGATTGCCATGACAAAAATGACATGGACTGGGTATTGGACGAGATTTCACTTGTTGCAACTGCGTGAAAAGCCTACCACATTAGGACAAAAATGCCCAAAACTATTTCCCACTCCCGCCATGGGTCACGACTGGTTGTTTGAGCTTCCTACACAGCTACATAGGTTCCCTTGTGAATGGCGCAATACCTCTACAATACCGCTAAAACTCGTCCGCGCATACACACGGGACAATCCTTGAGCCTTTGTAACGCCCTACCTAGGCCGTTTTTTGAGCAGACAACGCCACATATGGTATCCAAGGGGACCGAAGATTTACCCTAGAAAGATATTTCTAAGCCCTTTTATCTCAAACTGTGCTTTAAACCAATTTTGAGGGCCAATGAAATTCATTTCAGAAATCCCATTTCTTCCGTTCCAGAACAGACGCTTTTAAACATACACCACGTGCTGATATGCTCAACATATGGTTTTAAGCTGCAGTATGTTTATTGAAAACTAATTGAGGTCCATCCGTCACGTTTTCCCGTCGAAAAGCATCATCAACATCGTTTCAAACTTGTTTATTCAAAGATTACTTTAATTTAACTTTTACTAACAACATCATGCTGTTCTCAGAGCCTGAACCCTAATAACCTGGCAAAAGGGCAAAAATTTCTGTTCACTCCAACAAGGCTAAAGTTCAGTTCTTAAAACATATTTAGCTGTGTCGGCACTTAATAGGTAACCAGTAGTCTCCCCTTACCCATTAGCTTTGACTACCTAGATGTAATTATCTCTTGATTACAGTGGTATAATAATCACATTCTGTGAACAAGGTGAAATAATAGAAACGTCGTCTTCCTGCATACTGGTAAATGGGAGCCTCAGAACACTGATTATCAGATTTTTTCGGTTTCAATTTTCTAAGTTTATTCTTATTCGTCCCCGGAATAGTGTGCCCTTTCTGTATGTATTTTCAGAATCGTGAGGCTTCCCTGTAAAACTGAGAATCAAAGTCGTCATATAGCTGCCTCTGTAATCGCTCCCAAGTCGCTCCTTGGACTCGCTCTCGGAGAAGTCGCCCCTTCGGCTTCCTTCCAGTGGTCAAAGAATTTTAGGACCTCTACTTCAGGACTTCAGGACTATATCTGCTTTACTCAGAGTCTGGTGTCTAGCATGTCGAGAGGAGCAGCCCTTAGTATTTTGAGGTGGGTGAGAGTGGGGAGGGGAGAAGTAGAGGGCAAGCAGGTTGGTGGAAGGGCAAGAAGGGTGGTTTTTGA
>UZAF01017323.1:0-10822 GCA_900617895.1 Haemonchus placei
ATTTTTTAGGACATATTGGCTGGCGCATAAATTTGTTGAAATCCTCAAGCGTGATAAAGACTTGAATATCACACCACAAGATCATCTTTGCGTGTGCTTGGCAGCTCTTTGTCATAATCTGGGTAAGCTTTTGATTCACAAAGTATGAACAATAGTACTCCCCAATAGTAATATTGATTGGAGGAGTTGAGAATAATAGATCAACGAGAAGAGAAAATTATGAAAAAAAAACCGGAAATTAACTAACTGTAGGGCATTTGTAAAACAATGGTCCCTTGAGGAGAAGTCATCTGATTGCAGGCCACGGACCTTTTTCACATCTGTTCGATGGACCGTTCCGTGAAGCAGCTGAAATACCTGAGCATATGGCAAATGTATTTTGCACTCTCTTTTTCTTCCTTTTTTTGCGATTTTCACAATTACTTCAAATCATGAGACTTCGAATCTTGGAAAACTGCTCACTGTTAGGCATAGGATGAATTCGTGGCCTGCTGGCACACCACATCGGGCGCTATCAGATGGGAAAACGGCCCCAATGTTCAAATACTATATCGTGTGTATCCTTGAACGAGTCTCACCTCCATTGCAGAGGCGGCTGCACCATTAACAAGGGAACCCATCTAGGAAGTTCAAACAACTTGCCATGACCCACAGCGACAGAGAAAGCAGTTCTGGACATTTTAGGCTTGATGTAGTCAGCTCTTTGCAATAACTGAAAACCCGTCTGAATACCCCCTTCCGAATTATATCCGTCGTGGTAATCTTTTCCTATCTTTATTTTCCTTACACTACCGAGACCCCGCTTGCCCTCACCTTGTTAATGGCTTATATGTAGCTTATCAGCACAGTGCTCAGAGAGCACAAGTACGGGTTCGAGTCCCATCCGGGACTGAAGTTTTGTTCATGAACCCAACCTTGTGAGACTTCGGAACGCGCACTGCGACGAAATAGGAGCTGTTAACAGAACACCATGTCAAAACAAGTTTATTTTCCTTATTTTTGAGGAGCCTCATTTTTCTCCAAATAAGCGAATTTTCTCGCTTTCTTCAATCTCGATGAGCTATTTCCAACCTATACTTCCGCTTTTCGAATAAATAAGGTTACCTCAGAATTATCGTGAACTGGACCTTCAAATGACCTATCCTTTCTTGGCTTTCCCTCTCTTAATTCTATCTCATCGCGCTTATTTCATTTTTGATGCATCATGAAAGGGTGCCTCGTTTGCCGTGGTTGACGGTCAAATATAACGTTGGCTACCCAATCACTCATAAAGGTAAGTAAAAATCAGTAGACGCGTCTCGCTTCTTGCCCTTTTTTACTGCTTGCAAAACGCGAGGCGTATTCTAAAGACAGAGCAGCCTCTATGTACTTCGACCTTCCCTTTGCTCCACAAGAGAAAACGTAATAAACCGGGTGCGAGAGATGTATCTGCATTTTGAGCTTCTTTCACATACTTCCCAAATCTTCCTATGTTTCTGTATCTGGGGATAGCTATACGATTTCCTTGTTCTCTAATATATGTGTTATTGGAAGTTGTAAGAAGTACTTTTGGAAGATACACAACGGGTGTTTTTATTTTTAGCACAAATCTTTATCGATTCAATTACTTCGACGTATCGTTTACGAAAAAGATAGTGATGTTCGTAATGCGTTGGAACGATATCTTGGGACACGTGGCAAATTCGACAAGAACATAACCTTCATTGAAGAGCTCATATCGTCCACGAGATTCGTGAGGGCAAAACGTGTTTTCGGATTCTCTCAAGAAATTATGTGTAAACAAACAAATCACTGTCATTATAGGATGAAAATGGCAAATGGTCACCTGGTGGTCGCCGTGTAGGGAAAGCGTTCCTATTTGATATCGTTGCGAATGAGAATGATTCAATTGATGTAGACAAGTTCGACTATCTCATCAGAGATTCACTCAGCGCCGGGATTCCGATCCCATTCAATCAGGTTCATGATTAAAAGTTTTTACAAGTCCACAGGATAAACCCTAAAATACACCGGCTAGAAAATAAACAATGCCTCAGTCCCCGAACCTCCGTGCTTCTGATTTGAATTCCGCGCTCCCATTTGAGCTCAGATTCGATTGGGCTGCAACCCATCTAGTCCGTTGAAGCCTTCCTTTCCGAGTTTCAATTGGGAACAGACTGGATTGAAAGGATACAATTCTTGCGATTTATTGTTTAGAATAAGTGAGCCGTTAAATCAGCTTTAGAAGATAGAAGGTAAAGTTCTTTTGTGTCAGTCGCTTCTAATCTTGGGTTCAATCTGCGGGCCATGTGTGTGAGAGTACGTCATCTCACCCCAGCCCAGAATGTTATTATCGCCCTCAACCGCGATTACCTACGTATGCGCTTCTTCTGCAGCTTCCCCATTTCCACCATGAAGGCAAAAATCCGAACTGCGAACTAGCCGATTCTGTAGGAGTTTAGAAAAGGCCTCATGGTGACCGCCTTCGGAGATTCCTCTTCATTGACTTTACAAGTGTTTTCTTAAACTTATTCATCTCTCACATCAAAATCTTTTCACATTCTAGCAAAGCATTGAACGGTTAATGGAAAACGCCAAAGTCTTACCTGACCCTGAGCGCGGATTTCCACGGATATGTTACGCTGCAAAGGTTCGGTCCTCTTATAATTTTCGCAACTTAGCCCTTTTTACATAAATGGACGTTTTTGCGATAACCCAATATCATAGGGGACAGATACTATAAGCTTTCGGCTAAGTGCTTCGTTGCAGACTTCAAACTTCATCCGGGATAACTTTGCTTGTTTTGCAAATCTTTTTTCTAAATTACCGAAGGTTTTTTCAAGAAATCAATTTCCGTGGGAGCACGGTTACTGAATACTTCCCTGATCATTCAACTGAGCATAATTTGTTGAAGGTGGCCGATGTTGCTCTAGCTATTGGAGATTCTCGCCAGATGCTACGCAATCTCGTATACCAGCACCGAGTCGTCACTGTAATAGAAGAAATGTGAGTGCCCGATCCCTTGGCGATCAAAATTTAGAGGACTTTTCCGTTTTGTATGGAGTGACTAATGGTTTCAGGGTTGTGAGAGCTATGGTGCTGGCAGACAAGCACTTGAGCTACGTGGGGGATGACGGTCTCGCCTATTCACTATCGAATGTGTCCCAAAATTTGGGCGCATTTCTCCGAACTAGCGATGGCGTCTTGAGAGATGTAAGGGGGATTTTCGTAAAGTTTATCTAAAGAGTCTAGGTGCAATCTTGTACAAATAAATAAAATAATTAATTAATTAATTAATAATTATGACTGGTTCCTTCAATATTATTGACAGATCGCTAACTCCCCGCTACCGGAAATGGAAGAAGCTCAGGACATCCTGAGAAAGATCGAGAAAAGAAAGTTACCAGTGAAGTTGGACGAGGTACAATGTGGCCCTTCCTGGATTAATGCGGTGAGCTAGCATTCGTCACAAGTTTTCATCATTTTTAGTTCCTCCTTTGGACTTGAATATTTCCTTCTGCGACTATTTTTCCTAATTACAGTCATTGATAATTATGGTTCCAGGATTTTCGAAATAGAATTCTAGTAGAATCATAGGGCTAAGCTTGAAGAAATAGATACATTTTATTTTCTTTACTTTTATTCTCTGTCATACAGCTATTTTTTGTTTATGTGTGTGCTTCGGTGTTACTATTACAAATACTTCAGCCCGGCACAGAGTTCATTGGAAATGCCGCCAAGTTGAGTGACGTCAAGGTAAATCTGTCCTTTTTTTCTTTTTTCTGCCTATTCCGATTGATACAAAGCCTAGGATTCTGTTTGTTTCACCTCTGTATCCATGATTTCCTTGTGGCTCTTTTGCTCGACCTGACTAAGCGGTCTTGTCCGGACCCCCGATTTCTTCAACGGTGGACCCTCTCTTTTCACAAAAATCACTTAAAAAGAGCGGCTTTTTCTGGTTCTCTTCCCTTTTGAATTTTTTTATAATCGCTACACATCATCAAAGATATTTCAACACATTCCGTAACTGTTTAATCATCATCGCGTCATGGCTAGTTGTGCCTATAAGCTAAGGTTAGCAAAGCGGGAAAACAAGCAGAATAAACCGAAAATGGCCTTTCCTCACAGCAGTTATCCTAGATAGTTATATTTTATGTTAAACAGTGTCTACCCGTCCCTCTACATTACTTGAGGGTCACATTTTTTTTACAGAAGTCAGTAAGCGAGAGGCTCCAAGAAGAACTTGACGGAAAAGTCAAAAAAAGGTATTTAATGGTAGTGGTGAGTAAATTTTCCTTTTCGAAAATTTCCAGTTTATAAATATAGTAAATTTATATAATGAGCCCTTTGTTGGTGCTCGGACCAAATGCGATAAGCACCTGGAAAAGACCAATATAGGCTGTAGCTCAGCATTCATGCCGCCGTAAAGTATAGAAATGATACATAATACAAATCAACCTAAAACGTTTTCAGGCGAGGGCCATGCATCGGGGTCTTGATGGAAAATCCCATCCAATGTCACGAGTATTGCTGTACGATAACAAGAAGAAAGACAAAAGCGTTGCGTATACGGATAAAAAATGGGTGAGTCTTCGAAATCGTTTATACATTTTCATACAGTTCCTTATAAGAGACACCGTTCTTTTTTTTAATCAACATATTGTTGGAGATTATACATCACATTCACTTTGCAGTCAGCCACTTAAAACGAAACTTTTCTTCCATTCGTTTCACATCTCAATATTTCTGAATCTCCCTTGAACCTAGAGAACTCTTATTACCAACAACTCGACAAATTTCTTCACCGTAGTTGATCAAGCTCGTATAGGATTTCGCGAATACTCGCGCGATTTCGATTCTCTGCGTAAACGGGGGAGGGGGGGGGNGAGGTGGAGTTAGAAACTCTGTGAGGTCTCTTTATAAAGATAGAGTGTAGTGCCCTCGAGTTCGCACCGATATCGGATAATCAGTTCTATCCGGTCCTATCCGAGACTGTCGGCATACGCCCGACGTTCCCCAACCTTATCCACTCTCCGTTTCTGTTGCTGCAATGATATCATTGGTAAACCATCAGATCACACATTGTTTTGTAATGTTTTGCCTCCTTCATCTCAGTAATCTTGCTTCAGTTCTACCCAATATCCGTGGAGTAATGCATAGGCTATCCTGACGATATGTAGTTTTGCAGTGTCACAGAGTTTTTGTGTTACCAACAAGCAATTATGACAAGTATAATGGCTTAAGTAGTTTTCCAAGTTCGAGGAGTAACAACAAGTTGTTGCGCGGGTGGTCCCAGCTTGAAGCTTGATGGGGCAATTATTCACATAACCGCGAGGAAACAAAGCCACTGTAGAATGGCAGAAGCTTAATACTAAAGTGTACACCTACAACGCACCGCTTTTTAAACAAAGATTGTTTCCAGCTTCAACTGAAAGCACCTGAAGAAGCGGCGATATGGACGATTCGTCTATATGTTGCCCGTTCAATGCCAGAAGCAGAGCGATCACAAGTAGCAAAAGCGTTCGATAAGATCGTCAAGTCGTTTGGATTGCGACCGCAACATGAACAGGTATTATTGTGCCCACCTTCGAAAAAATATTGAGAGAAAACTCCTTTTCGTGATATGTGCAAACATGAAGAATTACACACTACGGAGGAGGAAGTATGGAACGAAAAGTGAAATTAATCATTTCAACAGCTGGCAAAATGCTAGTTTTGAACTGCTTTGTCGAGTGGACCATAACAGAGGCCTTCAAGTTTTCTTTGTTACACAAAACAAAGCCATGAAATCTGAGAATGTGCAGAGTGACCCATACAACTATCTAACACACCCTCCTCCGCTCCTCTGTCTTTCTACCTGTCACAAGTTTTGATACTGCTGTAGAGGCACCTGGAGAGGTTGCGTTGAGTTAGGAATGATTGGGTTTTGAAGCAAGATCGTTAGGAGTGAACCCTGCTCGCAGAGGGAGGAATGTGCACAGGAGTGGGTTTAATGAGAAAATCCTGTGCATTCTTCTAAATGCTTCATCAAAGCTCCGACAAAATGGGACCATGGAAAAAGGGGGCATAGGTCGTGTAAAGAAATAAAAAAAGGAAGTTCATACTTGGTGTGCACAGCGATCTCAAATAGGCGGTATTTTCTACATCAAATCATAAACCATCACATCCGCAGATCCTTAGTGTGTGAAGTTGGGATCGAAAAACTCATAATTTGGTTAGATGCGTTTTTCTTGTGAGGTGAGTGTGCGGAGCCGTACTGGTTTAGTATACTTGAATTCAGATCAATAATCCTGCTGAGATTTCTTATCAGTTACTCAACTGTTATACCATACCATATAGTCAGGGACATGGAGTTTTTCTTTGAATCAGAAGGTTTTATACTTATAAGCGTATTCATTCCAGGGAGTTGAATTGGCTTCAGCTGAATGAAAGCTTTCCTGATGCAGGGAATCGGATGTAGCGAAGCCTGCACTTCTGCAGAGTTAATTTGTTTAGGAAAATTACGAAAATGTAATTGTGATCAGTTTTCTATTCAGGACACTTCATATTTATTTAACTTTCCGGAAACTTTTGTTATATTTCATATCCCTCAATAATTTCTCGAAGTAATATTGTTGTAACTCCTCTGATGGCATTTGTGATTTTGTTGAGTTTAGTAGGCTTTCAATACTACTGCACCTGTTCATTCTGCAAATATATTGGTTGATAATTAGTATTAAGATTAGGTTCTGTTATGTGATGTTAAGGTGGATCCGTCAAACGTATTTGAATGAGCTACATAGTTAACAGCCAATGGAGTACTTTTCTTTGAAGTTTTTTCAATCACGTTTCTGCTACTATAAAGCTGGAATGTCATCGAGAGCTTTGTTCGCTTCTCTACATATCCTTCTTATATATAAAGCAGTAACTTGGTTTGTCGGTCTGTCGGTATGTCGGTATGTCCATATGTCGGTATGTCGGTCTGTCCGTCCGGGTTTCTTTGTGATTATGAGAAAGGTAGAGATATGGAAAAATTAACCTTCTTGTATACAAAGCAGTCACTTTGTGGGTAGGTTAATGGAGAAAGTGAGCACTGCGGAGGGAAGTGAGTAATATGAAGTGAGGTGGATGATCCAAATTGTGATCTCTACTGTACTGTAATGGCAGTACTTCGAAACTGGTCTGTCAATACTACAGCAAGGTTATACAGTGTAGGAACATATCCGCGAGGAGAAAAATGTTTTTTTACATTTGTTCTGACTCGATGTTTCAATAACTGCTGTTTTAACGCCGTAGTGCGCGATGCGAAGGTTTCACAATTTTGGCGATTTATGGAAAAACTACAGCTTCGGATGAGACTCGAACCCGTACTTGTCCTTTCCGGGCACTTATCGGCACTCAATGGCTTTAATATATGCAAGGCTATGGTTCATAAGCCATTAAGAAGGCGAGAGCAAGCGAGGTATCGGTAGTGTAAGGTATAGAGCACGATGCCCGGAAAGGAGAAGTGCGAGATCGAGTCCCGTCCGAGACTGAAGTTTTGCCCATAAGTTGCCAACCTTGAGAGGCTTTTTTCACACTTGTTTTCCACGAAATGCTTTCTAAGCTAGAACTATCCTTAATTAAATCTCAGCGATAAACACGTGATTGGCTGTAATGAACCTTGTGGCGCCCCAAAGGAATCCAGTCAGTAACCACGTGAACCAAATGATTATCAAAAAATCGCACGGCATACTCTGCCCTCCGGGTATTCGTCCCCTTGACGTAAACAACGGCATCCCTAATCCTCATTACCTGGCGGAGGCGGAGCTCGTATGTAAGAAGAAAGAATCTAAAGAGTCGAAAAGTGGGCTGCATGTTTGTCTTCTTCACCACTGCCTCATGTTCTTGACTACTCAGACCATTTCGTTCTGCTCAGCTCCGATGTTTTATCCTTAGTCGTGATTTTGAACTCAGAGAAATGTAGCTAAAACATTCAGAGATTTTCGTTTCTTTCAGCGTAAATATAAGGTGAGAAACTTGCCTTTCGTAAACATCGTCTTCTTCAGGATCAGCTATAAGCCGGTCTTTTCACAAATTGTCGGATTTGCACAATGTCTGTCTGCTGCTGTGTGTTTGGTGTTATAAGCACCAAGTCATGTGCAAACAGAGGAGATATAAGTAGAAGAAGTCGACTTTCACTCACATGTCTTTTCATTTTGAATGACGCCTATTTTTCGAGATTTACCCTTCTATAATGCCTGCAATGCAAGCGTTCGTGCGAAAAAGGCACTGCTTTACCCATGTATACACGAACAAAGGCTGCCTCTTTCATAAGTTTCATAAGTTTAGGCTGGTTCTTTTGACATATAACCCTACAAGAAGTAGAAATTTTCCGTACGCGCAGTGTGGGCGGAGTCTAGTCCTAACACCTATTATCAGTTTTCCCACCTTCCCGCCTGTACTTCTACCGAATCGAAACGCTTAGGTCGAAAATAACTGTTTTTGCCCCGCCTCGTCTCCTGTGGGAGGAGTCCAATCCTTCCGCCGATCACAGGGTTTCTATCCTGTCGCTTATGATTCCACCATTTTTTTGAAAGCTTTGGGTCCACGGGAACAGAAGCTATGACTTTTTGGTTGGACACACAAACACAAAAACACAAAACAGCGCGTTATGTGTGATAGATCCTTCTGCTCCCTAATTAAAAGCGATTTTTCCGCGTTCTTCTTCAGCAGGCGGATCTTTAGCAACTTGGTCATTTCAACTTATAACAGATGAAACAGCTTTGTGCTCCTTCAAACTCGAATCCTCGTGTTTGACTGTCTCATACATTTCTTACTAGAGCGCAGAGACTGGTAGGTTAACAAAATTACAAAAAAGAAATCATCGGTTGAGCAGAGGTAGGGAATTAATCTCATCTCATCAGTATCGGTCGAAGCTTAGCGTGGCTGTCAGTCGTCATAAGAGTTTACGGATGTCGAGGGAAACGGCTATAATGACGCTTTCATCAGCTTGCAATTCTTGATGATTTGAAAATATCCATCGAAAATGAAACCGTGGTTAGTCTAGTAATTGGTAGTGAGAGCACACTTCACCGTGTTCAGAGACCCTATCGCTTAAAGATAGGAGGCAGAAAAGTGTAAGGCGCTGATTTTGCACACCTGCAGTTGTGACTAACAACGGTTTTAAGTTAGCGTCAGTCTTCGCTTTCGCTGGAGCTATCATTTGTATATTGAGAAGGAATGAGCACCAGAGCGTTTGAAATGTTGACCTTGTGCTCCCTAAGTTTTATTCAAAACATTAAAAAATTCACCTGCGTAGTTCCCAAAGAAAGCTCAAAAGGTGCGTGAGGGGCAGCAAACAGATCGATTCCGTGGTCCTTTCTGTCTCTGTGAGTTGCGCCATTCAAGGCCCTGTGCTGACTGCAGTGCTCGATCCTCGCCAAAAGCAGGTGCTAAGTATTATCTGACAATGATCATAAATCCGTCGGGTATGCTAGAAAATCGAAGGCATGTAGGATAAGGATGACGTGCGTTTTCTCAACGACAGCTGGATGATTGCAGGTCGCTGACTGGCCATATCCCTCTGATTTCTCGTAGAACATCAAAAAGCTCAAGGGCCAGAATTTCCCACGAAACATGCGAAAAGGAAGGAAATTGTAAAAGGAACGGCCGGAAACGGCATCTGCGTTTGCGCAAATTAGCAGATAGGTGATAGGGATGATCACACCATGCTTTGTTTGATAAGAGCTTATTGTTACGAATGTTTGCGAGGCTAAATGAAACTTTTATCAAAAAGTCTTAAGTCAGCAGTTCCAAATGGGACACCAAATGGAGTTCGGCAAGCATGATAAGCATAATCGTTGAACTTCTATGGAAACGGTGATATTTAAGAGATCTCTCAACTCATTTCTAAGCTTTCCTGTACAACAGTTCATTCCTTAAAGGTTTTGTTCGACTAATCCTACATTTATTAAAAATTATACTTTTTGCAACTCGTTTTTTTTGCATTTTTTTTGCGAGCAGCCACGTTTTTCTCAACCACATTTCCATGCTAGCCACAACTCGAATGTATTTCAGATGTTTATAGCGATAAATGTAGTATTAAACACTTTTGGTACAACGCAGCACAGTAAGATCAATTCCTGTTCACGCTGATCAACGTTTTATTCTCATCATATTGTATTTTCATAAAAACGTAAAAAGCCAAATATACATCTGGGAGGTGCTGATCTACTGAAATTAAATCAGTGGTTCAATTCACAAATTTTCCCAAAATATGCCAACTCCTCCCAGCCCTGCGTTTTATGAAGACCAAGTATTCTGCACCAATTGAGAGATCCACGTCTTGCCATACAATGAAAACATGCCAAAGCTGCGTGCGTACATACATCATAAACGGTGTTTCTGAGAGAAATTCCTTTTTGTTTGTTCTTTGACAATATGAGCTATTCAGGCTTGCTCTTCATACAGCAGGAAGCGAGCAAACGACGCAGTGTTGAAAGTTGTCGATATAGAAAGCAAACCGGCATACCAAAATTCTTTAATACACGATAATATCCTTTGTTAGGGGCTTCTGAAGGTGAGGTTTTATCAGCTGACTACCTCACGATACATGATACTCCAACAGTTTATCATTCTACCAGCCGGATTGCCCGGCTGTGGCCGGGCATCCTCCTCATGTAACAGTCGGTTCGCACTATCGCGCACTCCCCGCCTCCTGCGAGCGGAGTCCTACCCATCATAAGTGTTCCTATCCTACTTCCTACACTCCTACCAATTTTCATCGCTTTGGGTCTGCTGGATACTGGAACAGGAGTTATGAATTTCCGAACACACACACACACACACACACACACACACACACACACACACACACACACAC
>UZAF01017323.1:11496-26146 GCA_900617895.1 Haemonchus placei
ACACACACACACACACACACACACACACATCAACAGACACAAGAGACACTCTTTGCGAATCATGTAAAGTAGAATATTCTTGATCATTCTCCTAAAGTATCCGCGTCCGCTTATTCATCCTATCAGAAACATTCACTGTCGTCAGTCTGCAAGTTGTTCCAAGGTATTCTGGGCCATAGACTATTTGATGGAGAAAGAATGTTAGAAGAATCTTTCGAATAATTGAAACGCTTTTTAAAGTTTCTTCTTGTGTAACGCGTAGAACACTTGTTTATCGAGCAACTTCATGATGGGTTAAGACTGACAGGATGCTATCTTGCTCAAAATCTTCAAATTCAGCAATGAATGGTTACCCTAAGTTAAGTTTTATCAAAGCCCGACAGAGCGCTATTCTAATCCCTCGGCAACGAATATGCCATCTGAATAGCGAATCACCATCATCTGAATTGTCAATGTAAGGAAGAACCTTTTTCACGACAAACGTTTTTTCCAACGATTCATGAAGATGGTTGTAAGAAGCAGTGCTGCCCACCCTCAATACTCTTGTTTGCATGCAAAAGTTGTTCGAGAACCTATCCTTCTCCTGCTCTGCAGGACCCTCCCGGACCTTTTGGAAGCACCGCTCTTTAAGCACGCACACGAGCGCCTATCTCAATTAGGGGTCCTCAAAAGAACTTAACACTTACCCCATTTTAGTCCTATTTCAGTTATCTCTGCTCTCTGCCAGATGTGAAATGGGCCATATATTCCATAGCAACCATGAAATAGTTTTTTTCTGTCTTTGTTCAACCATCCTGACCTTATCAGTAAATTAAATAGCTTACTTATTGGTGGAAACGAATGTGATGTACTGAATCTGTCTCTAGCAAAAAGTGCTCTAGTATGTCTAGTATAGCTGTTAAAGTCTTTTCTCCTTTTTAGGAAAGAAGTTAACAATGGGTAGTTTACTCGAATGGCCTCTACTTTCCGATGTGAGTCCTCTTGAATGGTCAGAAAAAGTCCAGAACCAATCCTTCAATCACTTTCGATCTAATTTCAGAAGTACGAAATCCAAGACACGGTCCACGGTACAATTACGATATTTCATCCATTGGATTTAGTGATTGACACCCGAGAATTCCAACGGCTCAGAGATATCAAGCAGTTGGGAGTCGCATACTTGGTTTATCCTTGTAGCACTCATAGTCGATTTGAACATAGTTTAGGGTAAGTTCTTCGGATCATTGAAGCGTTGCTGACATAGCCATCGTAAAAGGGAATCTATTTCAGGATGTATTGGCTAGCGTTCAAATTTGTTGAAATTCTTAGACGAAATCCATCACTGAATATAACGGCACAAGATCATCTCTGCGTGTCTCTAGCAGCTCTTTGCCACGGTCTAGGTAAGAATGGGAAAATAGAAAAAACAGAAGTATGAAGATAATAGGACACTTGCAGAACGATGGTCTCTTCAGGAAAAGTCGTTTGATTGCAGGCCACGGACCTTTTTCACATTTATTCGATGAAGCGTTTCCAGAATCAGAAGGAGCAGTTGAGCCTACGATAAATGTAAATAACATTTTCTACTTCTTCCTTTTTTGCATTTTTTTACAATTACTTCAAATTATGCGGTTAAAATTCTAGAGACGTTGTTTACTGTCAAATTGTAATCAACAGGGAGAGCTCCTATCGCACCCTTTTCTTCAACTGGGTAAAATGATTTTGCCACCTAACTCTTTCGTCTCTACTGAATCATGAGTTGAGTGCCTGCTTGCTTTCACGACAAAAGTGTCAACTCGGTCACTCGTTTGCTCGAAAGAAGCAGCAAGTAATCACATATGAACGTGTCGAGTATCTCGCCCTTTTTTATTGCTATCAAAATGCACGACGCACTCTGAAGACCAGGCAACGTCTTCTTCGTCCCTTTCTTCCCGACAGACTGGAGGCAAAAGCGCATTGCGTCGGGTGCGAGCGAAGAACCCCTGCATTTTAGTTTATTCCACCTAGCAACCCAGTTCTTTACCGCATCTGAAGATGAACATCTGATTAGCCTGATCTCTCTCATATGGGTTAAAGTACATTGTAGTGAGTACTTTTGGAGTATATACAATGGATGTTTTTACTTTCAGTACAAATCTTTATCGATTCGATTACTTCAACGTATCGTGAAGAAAGAAGAGGTTCGTAAGGCTTTGGAAAGATATTTCGGGACAGGTGCCGACTTCGATGAGAGCAATGAGAACATGACCTTCATTGAAAAGCTCATATCGTCTGAAAGATTCGTGAGGGCAAAGCGTGTTCTTTTAATCACTCTAGAAAATTTGTGTGAACAGACAAATAAGTGCCATTATAGGATGCAAACGGGAAATGGCTACCTGGTGATCGTCCTGTGGAAAAAGCGTTCCTATATGATATCGTTGCGAATGAAAATGATTCCTGTGATGTAGGCAAGTTCGACTATCTCATCAGAGATTCACTCAGCGCCGGCATTCCAATTCCATTTAATCAGGTTTATTAACACCAGTCTAAAGGTTTGAACTCAAAGGCACACCGCTAGGAAACTATTTAATACCCGTCATCACGGAAGCCTTCAAAAAACTTGGATTGTACGCGCTCTCTCAAATAGTTATGCCTGCGAAACCATACAAGCTAATCCTCAGCTTTTCTGGCACAAGTCTTTTGCTCAACTTTTGTTAGCTGTTTCTGATTTGCATTCCTCACTATGAGAGACAGATCACATAACAGATCGTTCGCTCCCATTTTGGAGTGTGCTGCACATTAATTCGGGTCTCTCCCACAGGCAAATCACCTGTATCATCTGTTGTTGATATTCGGCTTCCCCGAGCAGGCGCCAGTAACGTCTCCGTTCGTCCCTGTCACTGCGAGCCAGAGTGGTCCAGTGAATCGTCTTCGCTTAGAGACTCGGGCTCCGACATTCCTTTCGTTCAGAGCTTTCGTGTGCATGTCTGACCATCTCGTTGGCGGCCGTCTTGGAGCTCGTTCGATGTCCCGAGAGATCCAGTCATTTATCGCCGTGGTCCAACGGTCATCGCATAACGTGTCCGGCAAACCAGATTTTTGAACTCTTAGCGTATTCAACGGCATCCCTATCTTCGTTCGAAGACGGGCTTGGAACTCTGGATTCCCTTCTGTACTTGCGTGTATAGGGAAATTCCGAGCAATGTCCTCCCCAAGGCGCGTTGAGCTAGAGCATTCGGAGATATACATATGTTCATTCAGCGGGGAGCAAGCATCAGGTACCAATCCGTTTTTTCATGAAAATCGTCGTCGTTAATTCCGCCAGCCGATCTCTTCACAGGCATTATCAAACTCGGCCGGCATTCATTCCGCCTGCTCGATGTTCGTACTGTAAGCACGTCGTCTACAAGGCGGAGGTGATGAAAGTAACGGCCGTCGACCTTCACTTCCAACTCTTCCCATTCCAAATGACGTAGGCATTCAGCGGCACTGAAAAGTTTGGGCGAAATGGTATCGCCCTGCCGGACAATTCGCTTAAGTTTGATAATGTCTTCCTTGCAGAATGGTGAGTCTGAAGTCCTAGTCGTGAAGTTGTCTTAGAGCTCACGAACATTCTTATATGTTGAGTAGGAACACTCTGGTTGCCCAGGTCTTCAATTACCGTTTCTGGCTCAACAGTAACAAAGGCTTTCTTCAAATCGGTGAACGTAAGACACAACGGTGTTTCGTTCTCTCGTGATATTTCAATCTTTGCATAGCTTCGCACGCTCGGACATTTGTTGATTCTTGCCTGTACTCGCGCGATTCCACGCTGCCGTCTCAGCTCGAGAGTCTTGAACAGAGTCGTCTCTTGACTAATTATAGACTCTTTGCTTTCCTAGCACTATCGTGAAGTTGTTCGGCGAGATGGTTGTATCCTTCATCGACGTTGTCGATAACGGAATGTTCCCATTCACACGCAAAGGAAGCGAAGTGGTCCCAGTTGCTGGGGGCTTTGGGCTTCATTTCTCAAACTTCATAGCTCACTCTCCACGTACTGTGAAGCAGAATCTATCGTGGAGGAGACGGCGGTCCAATCCCGACTAGAACAACAGCGACGTCAGTCAGGCAAAATCTCCGACTGATGATAATGTGGTCTACTTCATTATGAAGCTGTCCACCAAATGACTCCCATGTTCATCTCAAACGAGAGGGCTTCTGAAACTGCGAGTTGCCATGCCGTGGATGGTGGGCCGACACGATAAACTCGGTCAGCCTTTCACCCTGCTCATTCCATTCCATTCCGTGAGTCCCGGTAAGGAGCTCTCTAGCCATTTTTCTGGGGCCAATCTTGGCGTTCGATTCGCCGGCGATTGAAGAAAGTGTAGTCTTCTCTGTAGGGCCTCTCTAGCTTCATATAAAACGCCTCCAACTCCTTTTCTTTGTAGCTCGATGTTGGTGCGTAGGCATCAAAGATGGTTAGAGTTAGTTGGGGTTGAGCCACATCTTCTTGATCGCAAACGTCCGACTCGTGTTGTTGAACTTTCGTAAGAATCGATGCTCATGGCCAAGTGCGTGTTGACGAGGACACCTACGCCGCCGACACCACTGCTGTTTCATGTTTCAAAGAACAGTTCCTCTCTAGTCTCAAGCACAGCGTGCAGCGGGCGATGCCTTCTCGTCTCGGTCAGTCCGATGACGTCGTACTTGATCGTCTTAGCTTGCATCATCAAGTGTTCTAGACACGCTTCCGATGCAAGCGTCCGTGCGTCGAAAGTGCAGATTGCCATATTAGTCCTTCTCATTTTGGGCTGCCTGTTTTGGCCCTGAAATTTCAGCAGCCTCTCCCGAGCGGTCCTACCCAATGCCGCCGTGATGGAAGCTCCCTTAGGTCTAGAGGAATGAGGTATTACTGTTGTTTTTTGAGTAGATACCCAACGTGCAGCTTGCCAGGCTGTAACGTAGGGGCCAGGTTGACTGGGGCTTGCCAGGCTATCCCGGAGTGACGAAACTGTACGAGGATCGTTGTCTTTGAAAGCTGTCCCGAATCGCCTTCCAAATACTCTCCAGTCACTCGAATGCAAGCTCCCGGCTGAGTCGATGGACAGGCAAATAATAGACACATAGCTCCACAAAGTAAGAATAAGAATAGAGGAACCTATAGATTAGATTGAAGGCTTTCCCATAGATTGCAGGATATTAAGAGAGAGATAGGGAGCACACATGAGCACGGCTCGAGGCGTTCCCTGCCAGCCCTTTTCCAATGGTTCGCCACCATGACCAAACCTGTAACGTCGCGTTTTGCCGCGACACCGTCCCTTGACATACGATAACCTGTTAAGTCGTGTCCTTCCCCGACAGTAGGCCCCTCTTCTGCGGGTGTGTGTCAAGTCGTGCGTTCAAGGGTGCGCGCGGCAGATTGCGCGGCGAAGTTCGTGGCGAATTTGGACGACTCCGGCGCCTATCCTTGAGGCCCAAAACTGAAGTAGGGTAGATTAGTAAGGTCAGCTGATCCTACTATTCTACTGTACTTCAAAATTGGGCCCAAACAACAAGTGCTAATTTCGTCAGAAAGGGTATGAATTTCGCCGCGCAATTTGCCGCGCTCGCCCTCGGACGCACGACTTGACCGTCCCCCCTATTCTGCGACTCCCCCTTTCCACATTAAAGGTAGAAATTCGGGAAAAAAATCTTCCAAGCGATGAATGAGCAAACATATCCCGTAGGAATTCAGAAATGACCTCATAAAGACCACCATCGAAATTTTCTTTCTATTGACTCTACAGAGCTGAATTGAAATTACCCATCTACACATGATAACCTTTCCCATTTCAGCGTAGCATCAAGCAACTGATGGAAAACGCCAGAGTCCTCTCTGACCCAGAACGTGGATTTCCACGGATATGTTACCCCGAAAAGGTTCGGTCCTGTTAAAATTTCTGCAACTCAGCTCCCTCTTCGAACAACGTGGCACGATAAGTAAAACGAGATACATACTATAGGGTTCTAGATGAGTGCATAGGATGATTGCAGATAGCTGATGTTGTCCTGTCTATTGGAGACTCTCGCCAGAAGCTACATAATCTTCTATACCGGCACAGAGTTGTGCGCGCAATCGAAGAGATGTGAGTGCTACTGAAACATTGATGATCAAACTAATCCGAGGGTTTGCTATTTTTGGATGGAATGATAGGTGATTTCAGGGTTGTGAGGGCTTTGAGGCTGGCAGACAGACACTTGAGATACATGGGCGATGATGGCCGCTTCTATTCGCTGTCAGAAATGCCTCAAAACTTAGGAGCATTTATCAAAACTAGCGATTCCATTTTAAAAGAAGTGAGTGATCCATTGTACAAACAAATTTAAGATAATCACTATATCATGAAATGAGGTTTGGCTTAGTAAATATTTTTGTTCAACTTCTACCAGTATAATTGACAGATCGCTAACTCCACGCTACCGGAAATGGCTGAAGCTCAGAATATCTTGAGAGATATTGAGGAAAGAAATCTACCAGTGAAGCTGGATGAAGTGCAATGTGGTTCTTCCTGGGTTGATAAGGTGAGCTACCATTTGTTGTAAGCTCTCATCATTTTTATTTTTTTTTGTTGTATGTGAAACTTGAAAATTCCCTTCTATGACTACTTTTCCGATTTCCACCCTCTGATAAACATGATTCCAGGATTTTTCGAAATATAGTTCACTCAGATCAGAGGAATAGGCTTGTAGAGATGAATCCTTTCCATTTCCCTTTATTTTTTTCCGTCATGAAGTCTTTTTTATTTATTGGCATGTTTCTGCTTAAGTATTACAAATGCTTCAGCCTCACGCCTCGTTCATGGGAAAAACCCCCAAATTACGCGATGTCGAGGCAAGGTTGTTCTTTAATGCTTTACTTTTTCCGATTGATATGAGGTCCTGCTACAATAGCCGTGGCGCCTAGACCCTGTTTGTCCCCTTTCTGAATTCTGATACACAATGTCTTCGTGGTTTCTAACCCGGCCTGCCTACAGCAGTCGTGTCAGGACACTGTCCTTCCAAAGGTTTCCTCCCCGAGCATGCAGGACTTACTCCGGATTTCGCTGAATGCGATGGGAGGACAGTTCGCTCCCGACTACCTGCAGCAATGTAATCATTAAAAATCGCAACTCAAGGGACCATGCAAGTATTATCATTGCACTGTAATGACTTTGTGGATCACTGTCACTTGAAAAAAAGCTGAGCTGGAGAGTAATCGGGGATGGAAGATAGGTGATAGCAGACTCTGCTTTAGGCGAGAACAGGAATGTGTTCTACGCTAGCGAAGATCTCTTGGCCTTCAGCCTTCGTACCCAATGAGCTCGCCGGATAATGTTCCAATTACCTATGCCACTTGTTCCTGAAGCCTCTACTCCACCTACCGAGGTCAATTCAGTCTCCCTTTTACCAAAGGAGTCTTCCCATATAGACGCTGATCCCCCTCTTTTCGCAGAAATCGCATGGGAAAGACTGACTTTCTCTGATTCCCTGAACTTTTCAATTTCTTTATAATTGCTACACAACATAGTATTAACCCTGATTGCTGCTTGGTCATCATAGTGTCCTCGTTAGTGGTGCCTATAAGCCAGAAGTGACTAAAATGGGAACACAAGCAGAATTAGTCGGAAATCGCTGGTTCTCACATTTGTTTTGCTAGATTCTTTGTCGGGTATTGCTGCAGGACCGCGTATAGTATTTCTTTTCTTTCCTCTACATACATTTCTCAATTGTCATGATTTTTTTGTAGAGATTAATAAGGCGACGGATCCAAGATGAACTTGGCGAAAACATCGATGAGGAGAAGTTTATGGTATTGGTGAGTAAATTTTTTTTCGAAAATCTCTAGTTCATAAATGGATAATGAGCCTCTTGCTGCTCTGCTCGGGCCGAAAGCGATGAGCACCTGGGAAAGGCCAGTATGCACTATAGCTTAGTATTCATGCCACCATCAAGCTCACAAATGGTAATACAAATTAGCCAAAACGTTTCCAGGTGCGAGCCATGCATCGGGGTCTCGATGGAAGATCCCATCCGATGTCACGAGTATTGTTCTACGATAACAAGAAGAAGGGCAATAGCGTTGCGTATACGGATAAAAAATGGGTGAGACTTCAAAATCACTTACGCATTTTCGTAGAAATCTTCGAAAGGGAACCCGTTCTCTATTTTAATCAAAATTTTGTTGCAGATCAACTTTCACTGTCTTTTTGCAGACATCCACTTAAGACGAAACTTTTATCTATTCTTGTCATTCGGAAATCTTTTTGAATCTCGCTGAGTCTAGAACTATAATAGAACTCTCCGCAACAACAAGCCGAAAAAATATCATCTTAGCAGTTGATCAAGCTCATGTGGGAACTAGCTGATACTCGAAGCTTCGGTGATCGTTCTAGGCATTTGAAAGCTCCATAGTGTGTCGTGCCGGATGAAGAATCCTATCTGAGACTATTGTTGGTCAATGCTTCCGTGTCAAACATGTTTTTTATGGTGGAACATTTATACGCCTGACGTTTCGACCAATTCTTCCTTATTAAGGCCTGAAAGCGTTTCGGAATTCAGAGTGTTACCTATCGCGTTGACGGAAACCAGCCCTAAACTAGTTGCGACTTAGGCTAATGAACTTCCAACTAAATAGAAATTCCAACAAGGCACTCACGTCAATTCCACCAACACCGAACAGTTGCTCAACTTTAGAGAACTATAGAGCAATTGAGACAGCCCGGTCAACCACGACTCTTTAATAGTATCGTGACATGACACGTACCAGTCTCTACTATCAAAGCTCACACAGAGAGATATAAGGCGGGAGCCACCAGTTATGTTGATGCACTAATTCTTGTTATTGATGCTTGGATTTCGGTGTCTTAACTAGAAAGCCTCTACATAGCAAGCATCACACGTCAAACACTGAAGTTGGTTAACCACAGCTCGTTGTGCACAGCCCCCCACTTTTCCATATGAGCAAATCACGCAGTTATCCATGATGCATATCCGGTCATAGAGACGATTTCTAACCAATTGGCGTTTAATATTGTCTCTTGGTGTTTTCTCTTGGTGAGTTAACCAAGAGCCATCATTAAGTTGAAGTGAAAGGCGAACATGTAGGCTCCTATCTGAGACATCCCGCTCTCCTCTCCTTATCCACTCTCCGTTTCTGCTGCTGCAGTGAGACCCATTGGCTTAACCATCAGATCACACATAGTTTTGTAGTGTTTTGATAAAGATATGTAGTCTTCGGGTGTCGCAACGTTTTGTATCATTACCATTACCATTAACAAGCAAGTATGGCAAGTATGGTGGCTTAAAGGCACTGTTAACAAAAAAGTAAGGGTACCCTTTTTTTGACGGTAATAGGTAGAACTACTTCAGAATAAAGCGATAACAACGAAAAAGCGCAAAAAAAAACGAGCAACAAAAAGTATTACAAAGGGACAAAAAAAGTGCTAGAAAGTGGGGTTGGACATCTTTCACATTGGAAAACGGCGGTTAGGGAGTGTTCGAGCGAGAATGCACGAAGGCGACGCAGTGTCTGCAATACAGACAACACATCGATTTAACGGAGTTTCTTAAATAAAAAAAACATTTGCATACAATAATCTACACAAAATATGTTGAAATCTTCAATAAATTTACGAGAATAGTTAAAGAATGCTACCGTAAAAAATTCATAACAAAAAAAAAACAATAGAAATACAAACATAAAATAGAAATAACAGTTGAATACTAGCTCCTGTACGAGGCGGTCGACCAGCTGATCATTCCTGGCTATTTGCCAATCTGCGTATCGATTTTTCACCAGCTTCGCTCCAGTGCGAACGTGGTGAATGACAATTTGAACACGTAGTCAGCCTAACGAGGGGCGGAGGCATCGCGTCCGCCACTGTTCCTGGCCTTATTGTGCCCTATCCAGCCGTTTTCCAACCTAATTCCTGCACAAATGTTATCAGAGGGAGCTCAGAATTCTAACCATGTGCATATCTTCGAAACCATTTAGTCGTTAACAGTGCCTTTAAGTAGTTTCCCAAGTTTGAGGTGTATCAACAAGTTGTTGCGCGGGTGGTCCCAGCTTTAAGCTTGGTGGGGCAATTATTCACGTAATCGAGAGGAAACAAAGCCACTGTAGAATGGCAGAAGCATAATTCTATAGTGTACATCTACAACGCACCGCTTTTTATATAAAGGGTGTTTCCAGCTTCAACTCAAAACACCTGGAGAAGCGGCCATATGGACGATTCGTCTATAAGTTGCCCGTTCAATGCAAGGAGCAGACCGTTCCCAAGTAGGAAAAGCGTTCGATGAGGTCGTCAAGTCGATTGGATTGCGACAGGTATGCGTACAGCCCATCTTCAAGAAAATATCCAGAGAAAACTACTCTCCGTGATATGTGAAAGTATTACACTAAAGGAGAAGGAAGCAAGAAAGCTTCACCCACACAGGACGGGACATGAATCGAAGTCGGGCAGGTAAATTTCCTAGTTTGGTTTCGTGGCTGCCCAGAGCCGGGTAAAATGAGCAAAGGCGGGTATTAGGCCAACGATTCAAAAAAGGAGACCAAGAGGAGGCCATAAAAAATAAAAGTAGTGAGAAAGGCCTTGAATGTTCAAGGCATCGAATGCGGTCCAGCTGAAAGTTGGTGGGATGTACATTTGTATATAAGGTACCTTTTCGAAGAAATATATGACTCTGCTCAAGAACGCTCTAGAATGCAGAAAAAAGTGCTCGAAAGCTCTAAGAGGAATACCTCAAAACCTCAAAACGTAAGGATTACGATCAAAAGTTCACAACATCGTTCAAAGACGCTCTAGAATGTGGAATAAAAATGTGATACGATATTGAAGGAACATTATCAAGTCCACAAGGAGGACGCGGCAACCACTAAGATGGGTGGAGCCTAGTTTAAAAATTCGTAACATTTTTCAAAGACGTTTTTAATGTTTTGAAACCGCTCAAAGTGTGTATGAAGCCACCACCATAACTTATATCCCATAGAGTCACCAATACTACCTACAGAATCGTTTTTGTTACTTACTATGCGTGAAAACTGGCTTTTGTCTATCTGTCATGAAATTTGGTAACATCTGAAGAAGCGCCTGAAGAGGACGGGTCAAGTTCGAGACGGGTGGGGCCTCAGGCAAATCAACAATGGAGAAATGTGCAACGAGATTGATGCGTGAGAATCCCTCATAAAATTGATTCAGAAAAGCCCCTACACCAGGAGAAAATGTGTAATTCAATCAGGTGATGGGGGCTCATACGCGATGAGCGGAGCAATCCCAAGTGAGCGGTACTCTCTAGGCAGATTCATAATCCATCCAATCCCACAACTACATTTTCAAAGGAAGTAGTTCAGATTAAATTCATATCTTTGTTAAATGCGTTTTTTGGTGACGTTGGTGTGCGGAGCCGTAATTGTTTAGCATGAGTTAAATTCAAGTCAATAGTTCTGCCATTAACCAACGAATGGGATCGAGATTTCTAATCGGTTATTCAACCATTATACTATCTAGCCACAAGCATGGAGTTTTTTTTTTCAAATCAGAATGTTTTGTACTTTTGATCGTATTCATTTCAGACAGATGACTCGGCTTTGGCTGGATGAAACATTCCGTGGTGTAGTAAATTGTATGTGGCGGAACCTGCTTTTTTAGAAAATTTATATGTCTAGTAGTTTGTATATTATGTGAAATGCAATTGTTCTCAGCTTTTTGTGCAGTACCCCTCATATTTCATTTAACCTCCAGGAACTTTTACTGTACTTCATACCTGACATATATTTCGAGGGCGCTGTGGAAGTCATATCGTCGCGACTCCTTTAATTGCATTTGTGGCTCTGTGATTTTTCAATATATTATAGTTGCACCCGCTTAATGTGCAAATATACTGGTTGATAATTTGGTGTTGGGATGGTGTTCTGTTATGTGCTGTTACTATGAATGCGTCAAACGTGTCTATGTGAGCTATATAAGTTTAATTGTTAATAAAGTTTCTTTACTTTTAGTTACCTCGATCACGTTTTTGCTAAAGGGTGTTGAAATGTGTTAAAGAATTTCACTTGCTTCTCATTCTTTCAGCCTCAAAGTGAGGCTAGGTGGTGCACATAGGTAGACTACTGCAAAGAGATGGAAGTTTTTCTTACATTCATCCATAAATAATAACCTCATCATGAAATACTAGTTTTCTCAAGCTAGGATTGTCCTTATCTATCGACTCGAAATCCCAGCATTAAATCCGAACTTGTCGGTGTGGGAGTGGGCTGATCAAATTACAACTACAAAGTCGTATGACGTGTAGGACCCAACAGATATTTCACTTCTTGATGTGCCACGGTGCTCTTCGTCACCTGATGGCGCGTCTCGTAAGTCAGAAAAGAGAAACCATTTTTTATGAAAGCTGGGAGCATCTTTGCCTTCTTCACTAGTTCCTCAAAGTTTTTAACTTCTAATCTCCCGTCGCGACACTTCCGTTGTGCTGAGCTGAAGAAAAATTGTGCTTCGTGAAAAAAAATTCGGTAGAACTCCAGCTCATTTTCGACAAAACGGGGCAGTAAAGGGTAAATAAGGCCGGGAATTAATCTCATCTCGTCAGTATTGGTCGAAGCTTAGGCTACATCTTCATGTGGCTGTCAGTCGCCATAAGAGGTGACGACTGTCGAAGGTAAGCGTATTACGCTTTTATCAGCTTGCAATTCTTGACCATTTGAAAATATCCATCAAAAATGAAATAATGGTTAGTCTAGTAAGGAGAAGTAGGAGCACACTGTTCACCCTATTCGCGATCCTATCGCTAAAGGCCAGGTGACAGAAAAGTGTAAGGCGCTGATTTTGCACACCTGCAGTTGTGACTAAAAACGGTTCTGAGTTAGCGTCAGTTTTCGCTTTCGCTGGAGCTATNTTGTATATTGATAGGGGATGAGCACCCGAGTGTTTGAAATGTTGACCTTGTGCTCCCTAATCTTTGTTCAACACGTTTTCAAAAAATTCACCTACGAAGTTCCCAAAGAAATCTCAAAATGTGCGTGAGGGAGGGCTAACAGAGCCATTGTTTTTCAGTCCTGCTCCTTGCTCGTTTCAGAGTTGTTTTATGCGCAGTTTATTTACGTTAATTTCACCTTATGTGTCTCGTCCTCACTCACGTAAAGTGAAATTATGGTGAGTTACTTTTCTTCTGCCTTTTTGAATTAAATGTTATGAAGAACTCTTGTGATGAACAAAATGGGATCACCTAAGAATGTATGAAGTAGCAACAGGGACACTTCGATTCTGAGTTCTTTCTGTCCCTTTGAGTAGACTCTGTTGGAGGCAGGCTGGAGACTCGGTTTGCGCCATTCAAAGCCTTGTGCTGATGACAAGGCTCGATCCTCAACAGAAGCAAGTACAGAATACCATATAACAATGATCATAGATCCGTTAAGTATGCTGGAAATTCGAAGGCTTGTACAGGGATCAGATATGGCGTGTTCTTGGTGAGGGTGATTGCATGTCGCTAATTGGCTGCAACCCTTTGATTTTTAATCAAACATCAAAAAGGCTTTGGGGCCAGGATCTATCACAGAATATGCGAACGGAAGTTGTAGGAACGTTCGGAAACGTCAACTGCGTTTGCGCGAAGAATTAAAATGTGATAGGGATAATCACACCATGCTCAGTCTGATAAGAGCCTATTGTTACGAAGATTTGCGAGGTGAAATGAAACACTTATCAAAAAGTCTTATGTCAGCAGTTTCAGGTGGAACACCTAATGCAGTTCGGCAAGGCTGATAAGCATAATCCTTGAACTTCTCGGGAACGTTGGTATTTAAGGGCGCTCTGAACTCATTTGTATGCTTATCTGTACAACAGTTCACTCCTAAAAGGTTCGGTTTGACTAATCTTGCATTTTTTCGGAAGGATATTTTTGTAACGAACAGCTCACTTTTTTCCTAGCCACATTTCCATACTAGCCATAATTTGAGGGTAGCTTTTATGTTTATAGCAATAAATGTAGTATTCTACACTTTTGATACAGCGTAGCACAGTAAGATCAATTCCTGTTCATGGTAATCAAGCGTTTTAGTCCCATTATGTTGAAATTTAATAAAAACATAGAAAGCCAAATATACAAATACACTCGTGAGGTACTCACCTATTGAAGTTCATTCAGTGATTCGAATTACTGGCCTTCCTAAAATTTGCCAACTCTTTGAAGCCGTGCATTTCATGAAAAAAAGTATTTTACACTAAATAAGAGATCAGATCATGCCATACAAGGAAAGAGTGTATACATCGTAAACTGTGTTTATGGAAGGTATTCGTTTTTGTTTTTTTTCCAACAACCTTTTGTGGTAGCAATGCTCTTTGTTCATATACACAACGCCTAACTGGAAAAGGTTCCATGTACGAACGTCTGTGACCCGGTAGAGAGGAGGGTTAAAGTAGGAATAGAAGCAGGGAAGAACTCCTGAAATCAACTTAGGGGAAGGAGCTGCGAGGAGCCATGGAGGTTTGGCTATGTGGAGATAGACTAAAATAGAATAAAATGAGCTTTGGGAAAATATCACCACCGACGTATTGCCTTTTGACCAGGCTGTTTCACTTTTACAAGGGGATAGAGCAAAATAGCGTAACGCCAAGCAACAAGTATCGGTACTAAGCGATACTTAGCTTGTTCGAAAGAACTTAACACTAACCCTATTGTAGTCCTATCTCAATTACCTCGG
>UZAF01017323.1:33557-49359 GCA_900617895.1 Haemonchus placei
GATCGGTCGAGTTGTTCCGCGATGGCCTTGTTGCTATGGCCTGCTTGACGAAGCGATAGAATTTGGCTTTGCTCTGTTGAAGATAGACGACGACCCTTAGGCATGGTGGACTGCTTTGGATTGCGGACAGGACAGTTTTGGACAGAAGGCTATAGGGCTGCGTGGACGTAAGATATTTCGTAGCAATGTCGGCACGGCATATGCAATTGACGCGGCTAATTTTCACTTTATCACCAAAAAAAGGGCGCTACCCCAGCGTTCAAATATGTTTAGGCTTTGTTGAAGCTCTTGTTCACTCAGTAAGTGTTGGTCAACATTTCGGCTCGCAATGTTGCCTAACAACTCACATAAAAGAAAAAATAGGGGATGGCATATGCAATTGACGCGCACTGTATAGTCGATTATAAATAATTACGCTGATAAATGCTAAATGCTGATGCCCATGCCTATGCTGCGCTTTAACCGAACTCAAATGTTTGCACCGACTTCAAGCAAATCTGCTTTCGAATTAATACCTATCCGGCCCGTGACGGAGAAGGCTTGGTAAGAACGCTTATAGCATACTACAGGTTACTATGGGATTTCCAACAGTGAACTTGGCGTTAATTATTTGGGATCAGCAAGAACAGGGCAAGTCTCACAGATTATCCTAGCCACTCTCCTTCCGTGATGGAACTGAAGAAAATAGTTTGCAAAAAGAAAGATCTTTCTTTGTCAAATGAGCCAGAATAGGGGCTTTCGAGATCTCTTTTTTGTACAAAACAAAACCATGTAGTGTGAGAAAGTGCAGTGGAAGGATGGGCAATCAGAGGGACATGATCAGATGTCGTCATAAGCAGAACTTCCTAATTGTTTCGTAATAGCCCAGACTCCGGGAGAATTGAGCAAAGGTGAGTACCGACAACAATTGAAATGAGGACACCAATATGCAGTTCAATAACTAAGTTCAGCGGAAGCAGAGAAAATAATATTAGGCAATGCCTTAATATGTTCCATCTAGTTGAAGGTGAGTGGGGCGGGCGTTCATGTGGAAGGTACTCTTTGAAGGAATATACGACTCTATTCAAAAACATTCTCGAATGCGAAAAAAACCTAAATGTTTAGGAGAGATGCGATTAGTACGATCAAATCCTCATATCTACTGAGCTTAACCGAAAATTCATACCATTCTTTAGAGACGCTCTAGAATGTAAATAGAAAATATGATAGACCGTAAAAGGAACATGGTCAAAACCTCAAAATGGGCGCGGCTAGCGCTGAAAAGGGCGGGGTTAGTGGATAAAGAAGGGTAAAAATCGGGACGCCGAGAAATTCCGTGTGAGGGATGCGCCCACGCATTCGGCTTCCACGATCTGAATTTTGAATGGGCGGGGTTAACAATAAAAATTCATAACATTCTTTAAAGACGGTTCCAAAATCACTCAATATATATATGAATCCATCATCATAATATATTACCTATGGAATCATTAGCAAACTTATTACCTATAGAATCTTCATCATTACTTACCACAGGCAAAGACGTGGCTTTTGTCTATCTGTCACAACAATAGGTAACTCCTGGAGAAGTACCTGAATAGATCGGCTGAAGTTTGAAATGGGTAGGGTTTACGGCAAGAACAATAGGGGAAGAAAAATGCACGGTACTTTCTACACGAACATATATTCCATCACATCTTAAGACCAGATTCTTAAGGGTTGGTGTTCAGATTAAAAAATTCATAACTTTGGTAGGTGACTTTTCTTAGTTAGGGAGTTACTGAGCAGCACCGTTCGGGTTTAGTATAAGTTTTATATAATGTAGAAGTTTTAGTACATGTGAGTGTTATCGTGTGTGAAGATATGTATGTCTAATTCAGATCCGTAGTTCCTGCTAGTGACCAAATGTTGGAATTGAGATTTTTTTCTATTGATTATTCGACCTTTATTCTATCTAGTCACAGGCTTGAGGATTTTTCAAGTCTTTATCCCCATCTCAGGTCTTTTAATCATATTCATTTCAGAGAGTTGACTGAGCTTTGGCTGGATGACTTTCCATAATGTAGGGTATCGGATGTAGCGGAACCCGTTTCTCTAGAAAGTTAACATGTTTAAGAAAATTACGAAAATGTAATTCTGATCAGGTTTTTGTGCAGGACACTTCATATTTATTTAACTCTAAAGGAACTTTTATTGTACCTTTCATATCCTTCACCATTTTGTTGAGGGCGTTGTGAGAAGTAATATCGTTGTGACTTCTTCAGGCGTAATTGTGAATTGTGATTTTTCAATACAGTTGCATCCGCTTAATGGGCAAATATATTGGTNGTAATTCTGATCAGGTTTTTGTGCAGGACACTTCATATTTATTTAACTCTAAAGGAACTTTTATTGTACCTTTCATATCCTTCCACATTTTGTTGAGGACGCTGTGGGAAGTAATATCGTTGTGACTTCTTCAGGCGTAATTGTGAATTGTGATTTTTCAATACAGTTGCATCCGCTTAATGGGCAAATATATTGGTTGACAATTCGGTATTAAGGTTGGGTTCTGTTATGTGATGCTGGGATGAATGCGTCAAAGGTGTTCAAATAAAGTGTATAATTTTAATGGCCAATAAAGTTTTTTTTATTTGGAGCTATTCAAATCACTATGGCGCTGGAATGTTTAACATGAAAGGACTTTGATCGCTCCTCTACCTCTGCATCCTGAAAGAAACCTAGGCGGTGTATGTACTCATTTGCATTGAAAAAGGAAGCTTTTGCCCCTACATCAACTCAGCTTGGGAGCTCATATGTTCATATGTAAGACGAGAGGAAGTAGGATTATGGGGATGTTTTGATCATTTTTGTTTTCTCCACCATTCCCTCAACGTTCCTAAAAGCACAGTTGGCGATAAAATGATTTCTAAGACCCTATAGCATGAATTGGAGGCCTCGCCTTATACCATACCTACCTCTATAAGATCGGAAAACGTCCTGTACAGGGCAGAACAAAGGGCTGAAGATTGTATCGTGTGATTGCCACACCCATAGGGGACGAGTTTTAACGACGTGCTAGACGCTGCACTGTCTCAAAGAACTCCTATACAGTAAATTCAAACAACTTGTCATAACCCATAGCGACAGTGAAGTTTTGGACAATTTCGGCTTGAATTAGTAAGCTCTTTGCACAGTTGAAGCGAGTGAAATCTCGTCAAAACACCCCATAGATGCCATTTCAGTCATGGTTATCTCGCACAATTACTATTTCCTCTACTCAAGGATAACCTTGTTCTTAAAGGATTCTCTCGCTTTCTTTCCCTCCGATCTACTGCTTTGCATCAATATTTCCACTTTTCAACTCAAAAAGTGTACCTCGGAATATCGTGAACCTTTAAATGTTCATGCAGTTTCCCGTACTGCCCCTTTCGTTCTGCTCAGCCCGAAGCTATATCATTAATTATGGTTTCGGCCCAAAATAGACTTGCTTGAACATTCGGAAATATTCGATCCGTTAAGCGTGAAAGAAGCATCGGGTAATAAATTTGCCTTTCGTAAAAATCGTCTTCGTTAGGTCCAGTTGTAAGCCAATCTTTTCACCATGTTGTCGATTTTGCACGACGTCTGTCGCGCTGTCGATGACGCCCCGCCGAGGCCGATCCGCATCGGTGGTTGCTCGGCAGGACATCCCCGGCGGCGTGAGCTAGGTGACCGGGGACTTCTGCCCGCTCGTCATGCTCGTATTCAACTGCCACACGGACTTGGTAAGCCTGAGGCTGCCCCAGTGTCCATTGCGAGCTCCTAGAGAATGGTACTGCCTCCGCAGTACGCTACAGGGGTTGCTAGCCCAGCGCCGAGCTCCCCCGGGCGCTAGGCATACGGTCCTACCATGGCCTGCTAAGGCTAACCCGGGAGCCTGCGATATATATGGATCTTACCAACATTCTAAGTATCATCAGCACACAATGTTAAATACCATTTTATGATAATCTATGTATGATATGAAATGGGTGATTAAATAAGATTAAATGGAGAAAATACTATGAGAAAAAGACAAGAAATATATACACAAATATAATCACACTTAACCCTGGGTACGATCCAAGGGAATATACCGCCCCTATGGAACGGGGTTCCCGAGAAATAAATGAGTGAAAATCCATAACTCCTGATCTCGTGGACTTGGATAGCAAAATCAATAGGAGGAGGCAGGATGGGAACATTGACAATAGAAGAGGCCTTAGAGAAGAAGATCCACTCACCAATTACCTCCTAGCGGCTTGTAATTTACGATTTAGCTTTGACCTTTTGACACAGTTTCCTGTACACGAAAGACTCACTAAATTCCGCAAAACTCGCCTCGCTCCACTCTATTAACCTACCCGCCCATCTGCTTAGCTCAGAAATATAACTCGGCTTACGTTGGGCCTCATTCGTTACTTTCACAAAGTGGTTAGGAAATCCTTGAGGGGGGGGGGGGGGGGGGGGGGGGGGNGGGGGGGGGAGGGGTGGAGTAAGCTAGGATGGGGTATGAGTTGAACTCCTTTCCTTCTGAAGCCAGGTTAAAACACTCTATACTATCGGCTAAGAAACTTTCCTAAGCACAATTATGATTTATTTCCTTATCTGCGCTCCAGCGCTGAATTACCTCAGATTTTTGTAAGAACATACATAGCACGATGCCAGTTTAGTTCAAAATCACAGTTTTCAAGTAACCACTCCACTCCACATCACTCACTCCACTACGCAGTACTCACTCTACTCTATTAACCCACCCACCAAGTTACTGAGCTAGGGAATGATAAGTTTGCGGACGGACACACCGACAGACATACCGACAAACCGACACACCAAGTTTCTGCCTTATAATAAGAGAGATACTCTCGCTTAGCGAAACAACGAAATAAACTAGAAAAGGGGGGAAGGGGGAGAATTTCATTAATTCGATGTTCTTCGGGCGAAGTCCCTTTGCCTCAAATAGAAGGAGAGCCCGGCGTCAGCTGTGAACACTTATATTGGGTGGCGGGACCGGACTCCGTGCACAGGGGGCGGGGCGTACGCGATAGGATTTTTGGGCCGCAAGTTCATAACCCGTGTCTCCGTGGACTGAGAGAGTGCAAACTTGGTAGGAACACGGGGAGCAGGATGGGGCACTTATGGTGAGTGGCAGACTTTCACACAAACTCCGCTCACATGGGGCGGGGTTTGTGTGAAAAGCTTAAACTTGGACGTAGAACGTTCAAATTTGGTAGAAGCACAGGCGGCAGGAGGGTAACGCTCATGGTGGATGGCAGAACCGGACTCCGCCCACAGTGGGTGGGGTCTGAGCGAAAATTCATAGCTACTGTCCCCGTGGACCTAGAGTGCTCAAATTTGGTAGGAATACAGGCAGCAGGTTGCGAACATTTATGGTGGGGGTGGGGGTGGGGGAGGGGGGCAGGACCGGACCGCGCCCGCAGGGGGTGGAGTTAGGGCGAAATAAATGTTTGAGCGAAAAGTCATAACTTCTGTCCCCGTGGAGCTAAAGCGCTCAAACTTCTTAGGGCTATAGGCGGCAGGATGAATATCTTGGTGGTGGGTGTCAGGGCCAAACTCCGCTATCAGGGGGCGGGGCTTGCAGAGAAATGTCAAAATGGACCTAGAGCGACTTGATAGGAAAACGGGAGGCAGGATAGGTACACTAATGGTAGGTTGCACGGCTAAACTCCGCCCCAAAGAGCGGTGCACTAATAAATACTGTTCGTTCGGACCCAGACCGTTGAAACTTGAAGGCACAAGGAGTTGTTTGGGAACATTGATGGTAGCTAACATAGTAGCCTCAGGCGCGATGAAGTCTCTGAATACTTGATGTTCTATTCGGACACAGCGAAGATGGCTTACAGAAAAAATCGTTCCCAGTTCGGAGCTAATACTGAGGATGTAGAGCTTTCGAAGAAGAAGGAGAATCCGAAGGGTTATTTACGCATAACAAATTTCTCATAGGAGGGGGGAGGGGAGAGAGGGGGGAAGCGCCCGGCGTAGCCGGGCGAACCCACAGGGAGGAGGGAAGCCCGGCGTTAGCCGGGCAGCCCGACCGGTACTATGAAAGCAGCCTAACATCGAAGACCTTACCCAGGATACCTTTTTGTTGCGTATTGTATGAGGCGGGTCTTTGGAGGCTGTTGAGTGTGTCTTCGGATTACTGTGTAACATATCCACGGGACTTTGAAATCCGTCTTGTGTAACTCGGTCATTCCGAAGTATTACATGTGAAACAGTTTTTCGCTTGTTGAAACTCGATTTCTCATGTTTGACCTCATCTCAAACATGTCTTACTGGTACCCGGTAAGCGGTGGGTTTCCAGCGTTAAAGAAAAACGATCTTAGGATGGGCGAAATGCAGTCTCGTTGCACGCTTTATCAGAATCGGTCGAAGCTTAGGCTGTATCTCTTCGTGGCTGTCAGTCGTCATAGCAATTGACACAATTCGAAGTTAACCGACTAAAAGTACGTTTTTATTAGTTTGCGATTTTTGACGATTTGAAAATATTCATAGAAAATTAATTTGTTGTGGAAGCCTATCAAGAAGTACGAGGAGCACACTTGTCCGTGCTCTGCTACACTCTCGTTAAAGGGTCGAGTCAGGAAGGATGAGATGCTGAACAGGTTTGCAGTTGTGACTGAAAACATTTCTGAGTTAACAGGATGGAGTTATTGCTCAAATCGAGGCACGAGATCTACGGTCTCAACCTGGCTTATGCCGACCTTCGGGTCCCCTGCGCACGAGGACGTATTCGCCAGGTATTCGATTGATCAACACATGACCGTAAGCCTAACGTACTAATATCTGTTTACGTTAATGAGCACTAGTCCGATGAAAATAAACAAATGGATAATTGAGTATATGTAAATAAGGAAATGAATGGCTCAAAATATCATGGCAAATCGAACACATACGAGTCTACGAACAGATGAGCACGATCCCTGGCCAAGCTAACTCAAGAGTCAGTAAGATATCAGAAGAATCTGATACCAGCCAAAGGACCCAGGACGCGGGAGACTTATTCGGAATGAAAATAAGAGGATGCCAATCCGGGATTTGATCCTCGGACCAGACGTGCGATAGTGCGCCACTTGGCATCACACTGCCTCCGAGCACGAAAGGCAAATATTCTGTGTTAAGTAAAAAAAGATCAATATCGATTCCTAACACTAGTTCCAATCGATCGCGGCAAAAAATCGAAAAGGATAGGGTGTAGCGCTGGCAAATGCCTGTGTTTGACAAATATGTCCTTGTCTTTTGCTAGTCTTTACGATCGGTGGTCAGCTGCAATAGCGGGTGGTCAGCCAACCACCCAGCTGCCTATCGATTGGCATCTCAGCTGAACGTGCTCTAGTTAGGCTTCCCTCATTCCACCCATTTGGCCAACTGTTATCGCTCTCAGATCAATTCTGCTTTAGTCTCAGTAACCCTTCAAATAACAAAATCTTCCCTTTTGTTTGAAAAATATTTGTTTGACAAATTAAGTGAACCGAAAAATTTTTACATCAGGGGATGGGAAGCGGGCAGTTGTTTGAACTGAATGTGAAGTAATTATTTGTGGTGGTGTCTCGATATCCTACTCACTCACTAATCATTGGAGCCCCTTTTGCTCCACTATTGAAGTTTTGTATCCTTATGTACCGAGTTGTTTACTTATTGGTACCAGTTGAGTGCACTTGGCGCCATTCACACGTTTTGAAGTTTATTTTGTGGATTTACACTCTCAGGTACTGTCCCATTTCCATTCCAATCCTTATTTATTTGTTGGCTATTAAAAAACTTGGATGAACCTCCAGGTTACCTACTCACAGTTGTCATGGAATCACCCTGGAAAGCTACCCTATTCTCGAAAGAGCTGTCCTTACATGACTTCGATCTCTGTTCTGAGCCAAAGTTTCTTTTCCAAGAGCCAGTCTTACAACAGGGCGTCAATAAATTATCAAACCTGACAACTTGTCGACAAGATAGTAAGCAAGAAAAGTCAGCTCAGAGAGATGAATGATTCCCGGAAATGAACTTACAGCACAGACAGTCTTAGCCGTTTCAATTTCATACCTTTTTTGATGTCCATATTGAACATATCCACTCCGGTGGGAGCATCTCCGTCAGATTTCAGCATTTCAATTCGATTCGAGGACTTCAGAGCCCTTCTGCCCATCTTGAAGGCTTCGAACCTTTTTTCAAAAATTCTTTAGCTACTTGGAACCTCCTCTTGTAAATTTTCAGGGCTTTCAATCCTCTCCTATGTTAATCGGCTTTCTCTAGATTTGCTTTCCTCAGCCTTCTGAATTTTACTGAGTGCTTTGGAAGCGAAACATTCTGTCAACGTTGGACAGGGGTATGTACTTTTCTTTCAGTTGTGAAAACTTAGACATCTGTTCATGTCCCTTTTTTATCACACCATTCAAATCGATCCTGTTTATATGTCACTGCCCGGAAAGGACCGATGTTCCGAAGCCTGCTGTGCTTTTTCATGGCAGAGTTTCCCTTCAAATCATGCGCACTCCGTTTGACGACTTTTTCTGTAGCTCGTGATTAACCTTTCCATTTTGGTCGAAACCACATGTTGTTTGCTGGTGCACCATTAGCTGTTACCCTATGTTTTCCAATAATGTTATGTCAAGATTTCACCCCAGCTTTTTAAATTAATTTTACAAATATTACTTTTTCCTTTCCTTCAAGCTGTTAGTTGGGAAAACGGCTTAAAGCTCATTTGGAAAGACGAAGCCGCAACACTGTCGGGTTGCGGCTTCGTCTTTCCAAATAAGCTTTAAGCCGTTTTCCCAATTAACAGCTTCGGTTCCTTTGCAAAGGCCTATCTCAGTTATCTGTGTCTACTGCTGCTAGTGGATGTAAAGTTGAAAGCCCTATACATTTCATAGTGGTTAGTAAATAATAATTATTTCTTTTTTCTTCGCTCATCATTTCGAATCTTAGTCGTGTAAATTTGTTATTGTTAGAACCAATATAATGCTTTTGTCAGTTTACAGTCAAGTACCGCTCTAGTTCGATTGTTCCCCTTATAGCTCATTTTTAGATATGAAACTAACGGAGGATCGTTCAGATGACTGGCCTCCGCTTTTCAATGTGAGCTCTTCTCATGTCTACAAAAAAATTTGAAATCGAAGCATTCTGATTTCCTTCTAAGCTTTCTTCAGAAACGTGAAATCCAAGACATGGTACACGGTTCGATTTCACTATTTCATCCATTGGAACGAATAATCGACACGCGAGAATTCCAACGGCTTAGAGAGATTAAGCAATTAGGAGTCACTTATTTAGTTTATCCTTGTAGTACTCACAGTCGATTTGTACATAGTTTAGGGTAAGTTCTTTAAAATACTCAAACGTTGCTGTTCCTGTGAAAAGATTGTATTTTAGGACGTATTGGCTAGCATTCAAATTTGTTGAAATTCTTAAACGGGATACATCACTGAATATAACGGGACAAGACCATCTCTGCGTCTCTCTGGCAGCTCTTTGTCATGATCTGGGTAAGCTTTGTAATTCCGTGATCACAAATCATGGCCATGGTCCCTTTCTACTCCTCCATTAAACATTCAGTGAAACTGACTGAAGAAACAGAATGTAATAGAATAATGAGCAAGAAAAATAGGAAAGTGGAAATCACAGGCTGTCGAACATATTAAAAACTATGGTCTGCTATGCGTTGACGAAAAGTCCTTTAATTTCAGGTCATGGACCTTTTTCACATTTATTTGATGGAGCGTTTCGTGAGGCAGCTGGAGTTCCTGAGTATACAGTAAATACCCTTTGCATTTTCTTATTGTTTCACAATTGTTCCACATTATGGAGCCTGGAATCAAGGAAAGTTGTTCTCCAAGCAAGCTCTCCAAGCAAGCCCACTTTCCGCCCACCCCCTGCCCCCTCCCACTCTTCCCCTTCCCCGGAAGCGTGCAGAGATTAGGGGGCGATGTGTAGTAAGACGAATGGAACAGACCCTTCAACTTCAGTTTCTTTCGAGTGACTACCCGGTTCTTCTATCGTAACTGTATCGCTAGATGGATATCTGGTCCACCGATTCCTATTTAATATATTACTCTAAATTCTAATAAGTACTATCAAAAGATATACCGTGAGTGTTTACATTTTCAGCACGAATCTTTGTCGATTCAATTACTTCGACGTATCGTGAACGAAAACGAGATCCGTGAGGCTTTGGAACGATATCTTGGGAGAGGTGACGAATTCCAAAAGAACATAACCTTCGCTGAAGAGCTCATATCGTCGCAGAAATTTGTGAGGGCAAAACGAAGTTGTGGAGAGAATAAAAAGGCCTTTGATGAAAATGTGAAGCCATGAATCGATGGCATTCCTACTCGTAATTACTATAGAAAAATGTATGTAAAGGTAAATTAATGCCATTATAGGACGCAAATGGAATATGGTTACCTCGTGGTCGTTCAGTGGAAAAAGCGTTCCTATATGATATCGTTGCGAACAACAATGATTCCTGCGATGTAGACAAGTTTGACTATCTCATCAGAGATTCACTCAGCGCCGGCATTCCAATTCCATTCAGTCAGGTTCTTCATTAGAGATTTTTTCAGCTAACAGGTTCAACCTCAGGAAGCACCCACCAGAGAATTCTTGGCGTCCCACTACGTCGACCCAGCACAGATAAACTCAAAGCTGCGCAGGATGTATTTAGATACTCCCTCTGCATTGTGTTCCATGCTCTAAACTGGAGAGAATATCATTGGTCCACCACCCCTGTAGCCCAGGGAACCTTCCTTTGGAAGTTGCTCTATTCGCCAGATTGCTCCAGATTCGTTTGAAAGGGGAGGCAGTCGTTTGGCGCGACTCCGCCTATCGCGCAGTTCAACTCGTTCAGATCGCGTAATCTACTGCTCTCCTCTCCTCTATAGTTGATGGATTAGGCTTCTATCATCTATAGAGGAGAGGAGAGCGGAAGATTACGCGATCTGAACGAGTTGAACGAACCAACTGATGAATAATACAGTGCCTCTACTTTCCCAGACGAGTGTGCCACCCTAAAGAGATGAAAGGCATGTTTGACCAAGAGAACATCAATCCGGGAGTGGACTTCCTGATCGTGCATGATTTAGTGCCTAGGTAGAGCTAAATTATCACTGCCGACCAGAATGCCGTCATTATTCTATACTGAGATCAACTATGAAGGCGCTTTTTCTACAAGTTCTTCAATTTCACATAAAGGCAAAATTTTAAGGCTTATGAACGGTAAACGGACGGGCGCTTCTCTAGGGAATTTAGGAGCGACTCTACAGAATCGCCATTTCACTCTTCCTCCGCTAGATGTACAAGCACCTAGTTGAACTTATACTTCTCACACATACAACCTTTTCCCATTTCAGCGTAGCGTTGAGCGACTGATGGAAAATGCCAAGGTCTTACCTGACCCGCATCGCGGATTTCCACGAATATGTTACGCCAAGAAGGTTCATTCATTTTGTCTTGACTCTTTTTACCAAAATCGAGACGGTTTTTGAATTCTTTGTTGACCATTAAGTGGAGCATACCCTAATTTTCAAAATGATAAGATAATTGAAGGTAGCTGACGTTGCTCTATCTATTGGAGATTCTCGACAGATGCTACATAATCTTCTATACCAACATCGAGTTGTTAGTGCAATAGAAGCAATGTAAGTGTCTGATGCCCCAATACCCAAATTTCAGAGGACTCATCCGTTCTGTATGGAGTTACAAATGATTTCCAGGGTTGTGAGAGCTATGGTGCTGGCAGACAAGCACTTGAGCTACATGGGGAATGACGGTCTCTCCTATTCACTATCAGAAGTGTTCCAAAATTTGGACGCATTTCTCCGAACTAGCGATGGCATTTTGAGGGATGTAAGCGAATTTTCCGTGAAGCATAATTCAAGAGCTTAGACGCTAACAGTGAGACCACATATTACGAAGAAACTAAAAAAATTACATAACTCCGAATAACTCTTTGACAGATCGCTAACTCCACGCTACCGGAAATGGCTGAAGCTCAGAATATTTTGAGAGATATTGAGAGAAGAAATCTACCAGTGAAAGTGGAAGAGATACAGTGTGGCCCTTCCTGTGCCAGTGTGGTGAGTTTGTCATTACGAGTTTTCTAGGAACTAAAGTTTCTTATAATTTCCCAGATGTTAAGATTCTTTTGCCTTTTTCTAAATTTATTTTTCTGATTCCCACGCAATGATAAACAATAACAGCTACTGATTCGCGAACTTTCTAAGTCAGTTTTCCATTTGTACCTTTTACCTTTTCCCCTAAGTACTTTCTATGGGTCAAGAGTCTCCCCCAGGTCGTTCAAGCGATCTTTCATCTGCGATCGGGTACCAGACAAGGGACGTGTGGGACGATAAGAGCCCTGGCTTGTACACAAGCCATTCTATAGGCTACATACGCATTCAAAATCGTGCTTCATTTCTGTAGGGAAGTTGAATGCGGGGCGCATCCCAAAAATGGAGTCATTAACGCCGAAGGCTTGGTCTTTTTTAGAATTTATACTTTGGTGTGTTTCGGTGCTGGTACTAACAATGCTTCAGCTTAACACCACGTTCATATCGAATGGGAACATCACCAAGTTGGATGACGTCAAGGTAAATTTGCCTTACTATTTTCTTTTGCCTTTTTGATTGGTGTGAAAAGCTTGGCTCACCATCAGATAGATATAAGGCGCATGGTGCTGGATTGGCTGCCATCTCGTCAAGTCTTCAGAAGTGGCTTTCCGCATTGCAGGACCCTACCGTAGATCCTTCATCTGCCAACCATGGGTTTAGAACCATGCCGAAAGCTCACGCGAATATGTCGGTCTGGATAAGCCGCGATCTCGTTCTCTTATTCGCAATATCCTGCCGTACTCTTCGCCTATCTGATGACAGCGGCCTCTCACCTTCTGCACCAATGCAGATACTCCGAGGCATGATCAGCAGCAACGACTGTTCGCTCAACTGCGTGACTACATCCAGGGTAGCTCTATTTCTTTCACGGCTACGGCCACTGAGGCCATGTAGAAGGGAATCGAATCGGACTAGACGTAGGCACAGGAACCTTAGGCTTTTCCAGCCCGCGGTGCGGTCGTAACATACTCGAGGCGGAGGTTCTGAGTAGCGAGTGGTGCACTGCAATCACGCATGGTCACGGGTTCGAATTCCGGACCGGTATCCGGCGAGGTCAACCAGCCTTCCAGTGGTTTGTACATAGGCTGGCGACCGCAAGTCATTTATAGTTTAAATTTATAATCCACACACGATTCAATACGCCCCTACGATTTGAGTGGAAGTCTAATGCATGCTTGCATCCCTCAGATGGGATCGATCAACGCCCCGAGAATTTCTCCTCTAGACTTTATTCTTTTATTGTGTTCTGATAATTTTTGCAACGCCATTTATATTAAGACTCCGATAGGTGTATTCCTTCTCTTTCTGAACGTTCATAATTTTCTTGCAGAGGTTAATAAATCGGAATCTTCAGCAAAGACTTGGTCAAAACTTCGCTGAGGGAAGAGTTATGGTACTGGTGAGTGAATAAGCAGTTTTCTAGATGTCTCCAGTTCATGAATGAGAAGTCAGTTTTTTTTGGAAGTTTGGATCAGAAGCGATGTGCACTTGGAAGAAGCAGTATATCCCAAAACTCAACTTTCATGTCACCATTAAATACCTAGCTGCTAACAAAGTTCGTTTCAAAAACTTTGCAGGAACGAGAAATGCATCGTGGTCTTGATGGAAGATCCCATCCAATGTCGCGAGTATTATTATACGATAACAAAAAGAGAGACAGTAACATTGCCTACAATGTTGATGAAAAATGGGTGAGGTTTGAAAACCATTCATATGTTTGTACATACGTGTATATTATATATCCTCGAAAAAGAACCAACTTTTGATTTACCGGCCCGTGATTGCAGTCAGTTACTCCATGGGCTCGTCGTCCAGTTGAATATTTTCGAATTACTTTGTGCGAATCATCACAAATTAAAGGATGACTCTCAATTTTTTTAGTTTTTAAAATGCTGTCGAACAACAGTTCTGAAGCCACAAAGCGAGAACGTTTCATTGAAGCAGATTGTCAAAGTTCATGTAGAAGGTGTCTTCCAGCTGCGACTAAAAACACCTCAAGAAGCGGCGATATGGTCGATCTGCCTCTATGTTGTCCGTTCAATGCCAGAAGAAGAACGATCCCAAGTAAGAGAGGCATTCAACCAGATCATCACGATGATTGGATTACGACCACAACGTGCATAGGTATGTATACAGCACATTTCCAAAGAGCCATATAGAAATATGTACAAGGCATAACGATCACGGTGCCCCGAAAGCCACAGGTTGAGTCCCTCATCAGGTCAAGTTTTGCCCACAACTTGCAGGTCTTGTGAGAATTTTGCATCGCGTACTGCGACGAAATCGCAGCAGTCAACAAAAATCAACCTATAAACTGGTTTCCACTATCGCCATGGGTGAGGGCCCCAACGGTCAGCTGTTCGGATTTTCAACAATCTGCTCCATTGCAAATGGAGCAACCTCTACGAGGCTATTGAAACATGGCCAGTTTTGGGTGTGATATATAATGCAGGCTATCTTTGAGCACTCGTTGTGCCCTACCCAGACCGCTTTTCAACCCGTAGACGGCTCATGTCTTACCCTCAGTAGGCAGAGACTCGTCTTACCAGGGAACCTCATGATCATTTTTTGTGGTCTGTGTCAGGTTTTTGAAACTGTACAGTCTTTCTTTTCATGACAAACTTTTAATTTTCATTACTCTCCGGAGTTTTTAAATTTTCGTTTTATTCCTTTCAGGGAGGATGCTTGGCTGGGTGTTATACGTCATGAGATAGCGTACCGTATGGAACGGGAAGTGCTCTTCAGGAATTTCAAGAAAAGAAACAATGCAGTGCAGATGTGACTGGGTTTTTGTGCTGGAACCTCCATAGCCTTCATTAGGATTTCTGAAATTTTTACTATATTTAGTGTATTTTGCCATTTTTCGAGCCCGCTGCAGAGTGATACTACTATTGCTCTTCTTCTGAGTACATTTGTGATTTTATTGAGCTTTTTACCTTTTAAAACAGCTGTACCCGTTCATTATGCAAATATTTCGTGGTTATCTACTTTTGAGATTGGGTTTAATAATATGGTGTTAGGACGAATACTAAAACGTGTTTTAAATGACCTGTAAAATTTTATCAGTGAATAAATGGTTTACTTTTGTTTTAACGGTGTCTTAACAACTGAGATGTTGGGGTTAAATGCAGAGCAGTGTTCGCTATCTTTTCCTTGATCGTGCAGAAGACTTGACGCGATGGGAATTGTTTCAAGAAGAGGAAACTCCACCACTTTGGTTCCTAATAAGGTTTTATCGCCATCTGAAGCTCTCTATAACCATCAACCATAAATTTCAGTGCGGATCACACATGTATGCGGTAGCAGTTTCGAGCATTTCGCTGGCGCGATCTCAGTTATCCTAAGTGCACAAACGTTGAAGGATACGCGCCATATCTTTCACTGGTTGCGCACCTTGACATTGGTTAGTTGTCTCATCGCGCGGCATGCCACTGTGTCTTTCAGAACATTTGCTTTCTCGGGGTATGGGATACATTCATACAATTCTGGACGGACGGCGCAAACTGTGCGGCGAAATTCGTGGTGACTCAAACGACTCTGGCGCCTATCATCGGGGCACAAACTTGAAGTGGAGTAGATTAGTAGTATCACCTGACCCTACTAATCTACTTTTCACCAAGTTTGTGCCCCAGTGATAGGCGCCAGAATCGTTTGAGTAACTACAATTTCAGTTTGCCGCATCCATCCAGAATTGGATGAATGTT
>UZAF01017324.1:6018-26001 GCA_900617895.1 Haemonchus placei
TTATTTAAAAAGAGGTGTCGATTACGGTAGGCGAGTGGCGGCGCAAGTGGTGCAAATGCGTCTAGCAGTATTACAAACGGGCTGGTTTGCATATCTCTTCTTCCCTCACTGGATCCACCTGGATGTTTTCGTAGCCCACTATGACGGATTTATAGAGATCGTGTCTGGTTGACATTGTGTTTTAAAATCCGAGAGTATGGCCGACCTCGTGAGCAGCGATAGAGGTCGTCTCACATGCGTCTGCTAGAGATATCTGTTGCAGGGTTTTTCCAAGACTCGACCAACATCCACCCTTTGCTTGCACTATTATAGATCTTGACCTGAAAATAGGCAGTGTCTCAGGATCAGCTCTGATAAACAGCACAATAGAATAAAAATACCCTACCTTGTTGCCCGATCATCTATTTATTTCATTCTAACAGTAACAGAACCCTTAATCTCACTCAGAGTCGTGTTGAAGATGTAGTTCACTGTGAAATTGTTCCAAAGTCTCACACCAACTTTATCTCTAATCGCCTGGCATTTAGTGCGTTTGATACCTCCTCATATCTCTTGGAGCTCCTTAATGATGACCTCACCTTGCACCTTTGAACATACATTATTGAATCACATGGCATTCGTTTCCATTACGAAAACTTACTCATTTAAGTAGATGTCACCTTGGAAAAGTTTCTCGTCTACTTTGGTTTTATTGTTGATCTCGTTAATGTAGTTTCCCTTTGCATCCAAGTGATCAAACACCATTGCTGGCATTTGTCAAAGAAGAATTTCAAGAAAACGATTTTTATCGTCCGATACTCGTCTTGGAGGGTGTCTTGGAGAGCCGAAAGTGGGTCCCTGAGGGTGAGATGGATTGGTTGGTCTTGACAATTGTCGGTTCGGGATGTGATCCTAAATGGATTCAGAACTGCAGGCAATGTGAGGTTCACAGTGCGCCACTTGTCACTGCACTGTCTCCGCTCTGAGTCAAAGCGAAAGACTGGAACAATACAATCCGTCATTTCAGTGAAGACTGCCCTACTTCAAGAATTGATGAAGTTTTTGAGCACCATGGTGTTCCTAGATCTAATACGATGACGAAATGTAACGAAAAATCAATACCTGATACTTTTCAAGCATTCCCATTGCCTTTGGCGTGAGATGGAACGTTTTGAGCGTTTCATTTTCCACGATCTCCACTTCCGCTTTGTTGATATACTGTAATATCAAGAGGAATGTGTTGTGTGTTGAATGTGATGTGTTCAAATTGTTGGTGGTTTTGTGCCTTTTATTACGGTCATCGATTCATATAATTAGCATGTATTGTGAATCTCGCGATCGCCGCTTTTATTGTAATGATTTTGTTGGAGTTTTGATAAAGAGGGTTTAATTACCCAATTTTGAGCTTTTTGGTTAAAGCCTACCCACAACATTGCGTGCTGTTTGTCGAGTTCCGCGTGGCACGGTTTTATGTTCTGGTCGTGAAACATTCTGCCAGACGGCGATAGTACTTTTGAACAAGAAAATGCAAAACACTAAATTCGGAACTAATTGGTTCAAACTTAAGAATAAACCTCTTCATTGTTTGTGATAGTGGTGCTGTTGCTATAGACAGTGACGCCCGGGATTAAGATGAGTGAAACCAACCTCATCCTAATATTTCTTCTATAAATGCTTCAAATAATTTTTGGTGCATACTAATAACACAGAAGAAATATTCTGTGTTACGGTCAAGTTGTTCGCGCCATCCTTTTTGTCGCAGAGTTTTCCTACCACTCACTGCTTGAAAAAAGTCGAGAGCTTTTTAGGTAAGTGGATACTTATAAGGAATTTCCTTTTTTTCACAAGATAGTACTACCCTAACAATCTTGCTTCCCATCAATTTTCAAATGATGTTGAGGTGCTGATCGCAGCACTTGCCTGGGCCTGTATATGCGATGGAAGGACTGCAGGGAGGTGATGTTTTCTTGATGACTAAATGTTCCTCTCCTGAAGCGACCCTCCAGGGAGAAATAGAAGTCGAAGACTTTCCTGCTATTTTCAATTGTCATCAAGTTGGTTTCCAATATACTTGGCACTGCCTTGCCCTACTAGTAACAGACAGTGATTTCAAGCGATATGTCGCGCCGATAGACAGCTAGTTAGATGCTGCTAGTGAATTATTTATACACCCAGCGATATTGCCTTGACGTCGACCCTTTTGAACGAGCGCTTTGATAGAACATGTAATCCTTCACTGGTCCACGGAGAGATCAGAAACTGGTAAAAATTTTCAAATTACATATTTACTGAGTTGAACTAAAGAGGAAACCGTAATGAACTGGTATGAAAGGATAGCTACGGAAGTTGAAGAAATGCGAGGATATAGGACTGAGGCACTAGCTTCATTTTCATACGCATATACATTATTGTCACATACGTATAATATTTAATTTAGGAGGACTGAAGAAACATCAATCCCTCATTTGTCGTCATCATAGCAAATTTTCACGACTTATCTACCGGCACGAGGTAGGCCTTCAATTACGAGCAGCTCGATCCCTAAATTGTACATTACGGAGATACATTTACAAGTTGCTTTCAAAATGTATGAAGAGCACTAGCCTTGCTGTGTATTGCATTTCCAAACGCTCCAAACTCTTAGTTATTTCCACAAAAACCAAATGTTTTGTCTGTACGGTCAAAGGTTGCTCTCGGACACTTGCCCAGGGAGGAAACCACGGCATCAAAGTCGAATATGAAAAATAGTGTTAGTATTGAATAAGAAAAAAGCCAATAAATGAACTGATGCTTTTTCTGAGAGAGTCATGAGTTACGCTTTCATACCTACAGAATTTGAACGCAAATCGTGTCTACGCCGTAGCATATGTGAGATTTTTNCTCATTGTTTCTCTTCACTTCAAGTTCTTTTGCTGACAAGTTTCCAGTTATTGGAAGACGGAAAGCGCGCTTAGCCAGCGGGGAATCCAGTAAGCAGTTATTCCACGAGAAGTCTCGAATATTTGTGCCCACGGGTTCCTCAGGAAATAAGCTAAGATTCGTAGTCTGTGAGAGTACTTGAAGCTAGGCATTGTGGTGACAAGGAGCCCGCATAGGCGGAGCATCGGTGTTTTTTAACCCTCATCACCACAAAACTTAGGAATTTCCTAGTGCCTGGTCACTATTCCCGTGTTATCGTTCTTCTCAAGGACTGACCCAGTTGTCCTTGTTATACAACATGCATCTTTTACATTACGCGAACACATCATTATACGTTTATCTCTTATTTCACAAATACTGGTGAGGCTCAATATCAAGATATGGCTAAATATTATGGCACTTCCAAATAACGTGGTAAGGCTAACACCTGGCAAGGCTAAATATATGGCAAGGCATACATATGACAAGACAAGAATTACATCTTAACATAGTGGTAATTACTAAGAGCGGATTAACATCTACAAAGATGAGGAACCAATGATTTGCGCCAAGAAGATACATCCGAGGAGTGAGATAGATGCAAAGATGAGGAATGCCAACTTATTCCAAGTTTCATTCCATCAGACTCACACTGTGACTGAACGACTCGTATGCAAACTCGAGATTCATATAATTGACTGAATAGAATTCAAGCAATATAGAAAAGAAGATAAAATAGGTATATTATGACAGCGAGCTGACGTAATTACATACTCAGTCCGCCGGGTTAGAACCAGACATCGAGTGCGCTACGTCAAATCTTTCGTATAGGACCTTATGGCCTGAGGCGCCAGGCATCCTTCGGTTTGTCCTTCGGCCTCGGAGTATAACAAGGTCGTACCCTCGTCACGACAGGCAGTACAACAGATGCTTCTATAAAATGTCTCCTGTAATTTTTATTTTCGACAAATCGAGGACGTTACCATTCAGGGTTGCACCGGTGCAGAATTCGGTCCGTAGGCAGCTGGGACTCGTGACACAACACCATTGAGAGTAAAAGGCGTGTAGGTCGGATCGCTTGCGTTATTTAAAGTGACTGACGTCTTTTCAGCTCTGCTGTATCAAATATTATGCTTTTTACGTCATAATTCATGTGTATATAAAAGTGAGTTGTCTTTGATTCCGCAAAAAAGTTCCGCATCTTTGATGTCTAGAGTAGCTATCTTTCTAATTCACTTCCTTATCAGACACAGCTCAGTCCCCAACTAGGTTTCACGCGTGTGACATGCTCGAAGAAACTTCTACCCCTTTTAGTGGTAGGACTGGAGTGTAGAGTATCCTGAAAACTATACTAAACTAACTACTGAAAAAAACTTTAGGGGAGGAGGATGCGCAGTGGCAAGTGGCGCACTTCACACACGCATGGTCATTGGTGCAAATCCTGAATCGATATCCGCCTGGGCCGACCAAGCCTTCCATCCCTACGCGGTCGGTCAGTCGGTACCAGACTCGTCTAAGAGGATAAAAGCGGTAAATTATACATCGGCTGGACACCCCAGATCATTATATAGGCCACATACGCTTTCTTTACGTACTACGACCCTGAACTGAGGTCGAATGCTTTGGCACATCCCTCACACGGGATTGACGCCCCAAGACTTGAAGACTTTTATACAGTCTTGCATTAGATTTCTCAGATGAATGAAAGGATCCCCCAAGAAAAGCTGGAAAGCACCGCAACCCCAACTATTGTTGAATTTATCTTAGCACAAGCTAGATTGTTGAGAAATCCACAAAAATCAAAGTAGGGTGAAGGAATAAAGGGTAATGAAGGTCATCACGCTGAAAGCTCCTAACTACGAATTTTTTTAACAGTGCTTGAGTACCGAATGGTTCCTGCGTGTCACGAGGTGTAATGGGGATGTGAAAACCTTGGAGCTTAGCGTGCTTATTAACATTAAGATCCTTGATTCTCCATTGAATTTCAGATGTAAGAACGCCAAGGAGAATGAACGACGCGAGGAGTATTGCTGCCACAAATTAGACCTTGTTCTGAAATTCCCAGTCATCCCAATTCTCACTCAATAAGCAATTTAGTTAATTGCGACATATTTGGAAAGGAATTCTAGGATAGTCTAACTTCCCTTGTCTTCATTAGTTCCAAGAACACCTCCAGCAACGATGAAACGTTCTTTCAGGTTTCTGTCCAATTTTTTGGATTGCTTTTTTTAGTTTCATGCCCACCTGGCGGTTTCAGGCTCCTACTTGCTCTTGTTATTACGGTTCGTCAATTAGACAGAGGTAGAGATCATTGATAGGATTATAGACATGGGAAGCAGAATGCTTGAAATGCTCCACTATGAATTGTTTATTTTTAACTTCCAAAACTCCAAAACTTCCGGATGCCACAACGTTCATAAATCTACTATGCATGAGAGGACATGGCGAACAGGTGAAGAAGATATTTGAGCTCATGATCATGTGTAAGAAAAGTGTTCGGACCTATCTAATATTCACTGACTAAGATTTTGACCAGGTGGGATGTCATCTGGGCACTCGTGAAAAGAGTTTCTTTGCGATGCTAAAGGCTTTGCTCCTATTTTCTCCACTTCATGCTGCCCATAGCAAATATTGACATTACATTTTATTATGGAGTAATCTCTAGTATTTCCTTCAAAATAGATTAGCCACGAGTCAACCATTTTATGCCCAACGGAGGATGCGGGTCACAATTTCTAGAACCGATAGTAAATCTCATGGAAACTTCTTCGAGTGCTAGAAGTGGATTCAAGTAAGTTCGGCAGTTTATGCTAGTGTGAGGAGCAATGAAGAAAAAGCGAAAGAGAAATCTGATGTGAAATCATATACGATAAGCAACGAATTAGGGATGATACCATTTCCAGCTACTGCTGCCATCACCACATCAGTGTTTTGGAATACCGAAATTGACATGGAGCTCATAAGCTTTCTGAACACCACGCTCTCGGGTGCTGTCCAAATCCTGCATAGAATTTGAGGCATACGAGAATCACCTGCCCACATATTACTGATTGACCTTTGCTGAAATACAAAGGCAGTAAGTTAGCGCCTTTTTCTTCGAACCTTTCCAACACCAGGTTTCGGCCTTACTCAGGTTCTGTTCTCCAGCCGCAGCGGGAACAGTCTTCACTTCTTCACTGATTGGGTTCCCATAATAACATGGAATGAAGTCATTGTATCAGAAACGGTTTTGCAATATCGATATAGTTATACGATGTATGACTTGCCTGAATTCGTTGAAGGCGAATTGAAGTGGTTCATTTTCGAAATACGATGCTCGACTAACTACAGTAAGGCCTTCAAGGGTTACTCCGGCTCTGACCAATACCATTACCTTTCACGCACGCTTTCTGTTCTCGCGAATGTCATTTGAAGTGCTCTGAATACTTGATGGTTCGTAGTTTTCTGTACCTAGAAGTATGTTTATTTCCGAAATGAGATTAGTTTTCCTTACACGATTTATCTAATAAAATTCTACTACACGATAGAAAATGCCAATAGTCTTTGAATATGACTTTTGATTGGAAAAGAAGTACTTGCGGTTGTTCTTATTCCCTTCACTATTTTCTTTCGAAGGAATCTTCTCTCGTTGAAGCAAAGTTCCAAAACTGCCATGAGGTTTGGCTTTACACAATCAGCATTTTGACTTTTATTTTTAAACATTTCAATAGAGGCATAAATTACAATCCGGAGAAAGCAGTGCTGTTCAAATATGCTCATGATTGGCGTCGTGGCAGGAAAGCTAAAACAGAATTGATCGAGAAATTTGATCACAGGCTAATCAAGATTTTCATCTCTCTCGGTCGGCTAGTTGACATGAGCGCTGCACTGTAGAATGGGTGGTACCCTGTTATGCACTACTTGGCCGAATAAATTCTGCTCTTACGCATAAACATTGACATACAGCCGATACAATCTCTGACCCATTATAACGTCTTATTTAGGCGGTTTTCCGGTTTGAGAGCGCCACATGTGATACACGGATAGGCCACAGATTCATTCTAAGGGGATATCTCACAAACCAATTTTTATCGTGAACTGTGCCTTCAAAAAATGTGCTCCGGATTTTCTCAAAATGATTCTCCCTTGCTCCCAATTATCGCGCAGACACGGCAGGCGCGACAGTATTTTGTCCCTTGTGGATACACCATGCATAGTACTTTCTACTTTATCGTGACGCGAACTTTAATACATATCTTTTCTTCCGAATAACCTACTGGAGCTGACCGCTCCGATACGCATGCCACTGCTTATGCTCTTTCAGACGAATCCGGTAGCAGAGAGATCTGATATTGATGAATAATTGGCTCCTCGTTTAGAAGTTGATTCGCGGCCCTGAGTGAACATGCGGAAGCGCGTCCCTTGCTCTAGCAAAATCTCAGCATGAAAAAATTGGGGAAATTACTTATTTTTGGTCAGTTTGGAATTTGAAGAATATGGGATAGAAAGAAGGATGTTATAAATCCTGCTGCCTACTTCCTTCCTATTGAAATGAATTCTATTTCGAGAGCAAAGAACAGTTTGAGACTTGGCTGGTAACCCCTTTCGAACACCACGACGATGCCATCTTATCAGATGCTTCTGCACGTTATCATACGAGTATCGAATCGCAACCGTCGCCTCTAACTCAACAATGAACTCTGCCGACCAGACGCTTTCAAAGGATTCAAAAAATGACGGTAAGCGCACTTTCTTGACTTTTCAATGAGTATTTTATTTAATCTTTTCTAAAAGCCAAATCTGTTCCTGAATTGCTGTTCGCTGTGTTCGACAAAATTACTGCATGTGTAGGAGAATAGGAAAAACAGAAGAAGCAATGAATAAGGGGATTAGGTCCGCGTTGAATTGCAATAGTAAGTAATATTTTGATAATGCTTCAGTCTCAGATCGATGCCTGGTATGTGAAGCACAGGCGACGGGATTCCATTTTGATGCTCAGTCCTGTTCGGCGTGTGCAGCTTTCTTTCGACGTACGGTGTCGCTCAACAAAAAGTTTGTTTGCATAGCAAACCGATCCGACTGTAATGTCCACTACAGTAAGTTTGAATAGGTTACACGTTGAGAGTTAGTGACAGCTTCACGATGAAGTTGATTTTGCAGATGATCTTTGTAAAAGTTTTGACTTAAGTGGTGTCCATATGTTGCTGTCCTTGTTCCCCGTTTGAGCGCACACTTTTACAGATTAATCTAATTGACTATTAAATATTGGACCAATTATTAAGCCTTTGGCACACCCATAAGCGGTCGTTCTTGACGTCAGCAGGTGGTTTTGACGGTGATGATGCCCTAGTGTGGGGCTCAGCGACATGAACGACACTTTTTGAGAAGCTCCAGTCTACCCTCAGCTAATCTATGGAATAGCGCTTCCTTCCATGGAATGTGAAAAAACTAATGAGCAGTTCGTTCGCTATCCTTCTTCGATGAGGTTTTTGATGACATTTCAGGCATGCATCAGATCTGTCGCTCATGCAGATTCGAGAAATGTTTAAAAGCAGGGATGAATAGAGCGGGTATGTTGATTGGTCTCTGGGTGGAAATGTTGTACAATCGATTGATTTTGACGTTAGAAGATCCATTGCCTTTACAAATCCTTTTAACTTATTCCTCACCATTTTTCATTTATTTTGAGGCGTTCAACCTCGAAAAGGTCATCCACATCATCGCAGAACGTTCTATACTAAATCCGGCCTGAAGAGAAACAAAAGGTTTGCAGTTGTAGCTCCAATGTCCAGAGAAGAAAGGGAGCAGATCGAAGCGGTTAGGATTTTGTTTTTGTTCATTTTCTCACTGCTTTTCCTTTTTTTTNTTTTTTTTCTTGCATTTCATGGTAATCACCCACTAATGCTTTATAGAGAGCTTTCATAGTAGAAGACTGAGAGCCCGCGCCTGCATGAGAAAGCCATATTCGGGTGACCAATGCGATGGAGTGGAGCATTGAGGCACAGTTCGCGATTAAAATGGTCCGAGATTTCCACCAAGGATGATCGCGTGGCTCACAAATATGCCATATGGGGAGCTGTCGCCGAGTTAGGGGCAATACGAGCTCACGACCACCTTTGTCGACGTCCACACCCAAAGGTATTGTAGAGGCTACACCATACAAAGACATATGGAGGCTGCACCATTTACAAGGGGCAGGTATGTTGGAAATCCAAACAACTACGGTGACGCATGGCTACATCTTAAGGGCACAGGTCACGGCAATTTTTGGTTGCAATGATAATGACGAAAAATGAAAAAGAAGGTGGAGAATAGTGCGATGGAGGCTGAGAAACTACTGAAATCGGTGTTTCTCAAGAGATAAAAGGCTCCCAAAAGTCGTAGAAAACGGGGCTGGACGAGAGACAAAAAGACGTAGAAGGGTTGTTCGGACAAGCTGTACAACGTGTGTCGACTACAGTAAGCAAAATCTCTCACTGTCGTTAAATCTAGCCGCAAGTTAACAAAAACGCGACCAGCAGCAAAAATAGTCGTTCTTCGTCTCTGTAAGGTGGACAACTAGAGAAATGGCCACAGCAGCAAGAAGAATAACAGTGCAAAAGTAAAACATCCCCTCACCCCTCGGAAATCAGTTGATCGCATTTTGAACATGTGGGTCCCGGTGCGAATAGCGCAACTGTATTGCCTCGACACTCGTATGACAAATAATCGGTCGACGGGCAGGGACGTCGATGAATCCAGTGATGGAGCTCTTACTACATATTGAGTTCCTCGACCCGAGCATACTTTATGTTACCCTTAAGGAGCACCTGGGAATCTCCGGAGGGAGTCTTAGGTGCCGTTTTTATCGTTAACGTGCTTTTAAGAGCAAGTTCAATGCACTGGAAACGGGTCGGGTGCAGATGAATAAATACTAAATGGTCAGGTGGTCACCCAGGCCTTTCTTGAAAGATGCCCGCTTGAGGAATAGTAGTGCTGTCTGCATCCCAAGCGCGATTACTTACTTCATATGTAAATTTGAGAGGTTACCTATTGAGTTTCAGGTACCTATCAATCCACGCTCCTCCACAGATAGTAACGATACCAGCTCTTCAGAAACATCTCCAAGCGAGGTGAACCACTTCTGACACTTTTTCCAGGTCTACTTGCTTTTTTAAACACATGTTCGGTCCACTGTAGATACTACCTGTTGTGAACATTGACGTCTTATTCTTACTATACAATATATTACCATACTACTATAACTACAATTCGCTATAATCTTACTATAATTTACTGTATTATATATAAAATACTATCTTACTATGCTAACGTCTGTCTATCTCTCTGTCACGAGAATCGATATTACTTTACGAAGCTCCTGAAGAGTTCCGGATCAAGTTTGAAATGGGTAGTTCATAGGGTAAGATCAACAAAATAAATGTGGTATCAGCGGGTCTCTGCTTACGAGAGCGATGTAATTTGGTATCATGACAGCCCAGGCGCGGTGGAAATGAGCAAATGTGAGCGATAGATCAACAGATAAATGAGGAAGAATCACTTACAGTGGGCGGAGGGTTCTCACAGTAGACGATACTTTCTACGTAAGCTCATAGATTCAACGAACGTCTACTAGCCACAAAATGTAGAAAGAGTGGGCAAGATCGAAAATGTGCAGGCATCTGAGAACTTCCCGAAGCTACGCCTGCCTTGGGGGAGTGGGGGGGGGGGGGGGGGTGTATATCCAAATGTAAGCCTCGATCCTTTTTATTCTTATTCAATAATAGAAATATGACATTTGATGAACTGAATCCGTGTTAGACTTCAACGATATCTAGGCAACTGAAGGGGTGATGCTTAACCCATTGACGACCATGACTATTTGAGAGTAAAGCGCCGCGAGGGACCGGCGTCCACTCGCGACTGCAGCCCACATGTGTACTTCATGGTCCAGAATGACCATTTTTTGAAGTTTATAAGAGAAATTATTAGTTTTTTGGAATGTTCCTTCAAATGGCCTTTATTATAGAAACGGCGTTCGTTCTAGTGGTCATTCCATTATGAGTTCAATCATTACCGGAAATCGTTTCGCGGAACTGTTACGAGCTTTGCATTTGGTCGATGACCGCGGAAATGCTAATGACGACCGTATTTCTGACAATCTCATTCTTCTTCTATCTCAATATCTCATTTTCCGAGGTTCTCCAGTGAACGGAGAACTCGCCAATGTGATGTACCTCTTCCAAAAAACACCTTTACAATTGCAAGATTAGAAGATTTTCTACGACCACGCTGTATTTAGTTTCATTTAGGCCTGATGTGATGTTTCGAGATGAAAAATTGTAAAAAAATTAGAAATATAAATGAATAAAACAAAGAAAAACTGCAGTCCACATGTCGACTGCACGGTCCCACATGGCCGAAAAAGTGCAGTCCACATATGCACTACATGGTCGTCAATGGGTTAAGTGCCCACGGATTAGCCTTCTCTGTCTAAACTACCCATTTGATTGTGCAGCATTTTCAAAACATTGCATAAGAACCTTGCGAAAATTGGTTTGCTTTCTAGAAGACAAAGGGCCAGGATTCAAATGTTACAAGTGCGGTTTCGTCACCTTTGCCGTCCGTGCTGAGGACCGAGCCCGATGACGTAGGTTTTGTTCATGATAGTACATAGTTATTAGGAAGTAGAGATGCCATGAAAGTAGGACACAGCGCCCAGTGTCTGGCGATGATTGCGTTGTTGTTAAACTTTGTTGAAAATGAAAAGGAAAATCTTTCGCCAAGGTTCTTACTTGGCTGGTACGCGAAGAGATGAAGTTGGGTGAGCGGCGTCGAATCCTCTTCTGTGAAAGACCAGTCGATAAAGTCTTTGGCCAAACATCGAACTGTGTAAGCAGTTTTTTCACAATGCGATTTAGTAGGCTTTTTCTTTCCGATTTATGTATTGTATTATATTTTCAGCCTTACACTAGAGAAGACATCCGGCCATTGTCATTCCGCTCATTTCGGAAAAGCATTCGGACGCATATCCTTCTGATCTACGAGTGGCTGCAGGCTTGGCCGGACTACCGCACTTTGGGAAGCAATGACAAGGTAAGTCGAGATCTTTGGTGTTCCTTCATGTGGAACAGTAGTGTCTACCACTATTCAATGGAAGCAGATAGAGTTCCTGGCCACGTGTTGACAACGCAGGACACCGATGGATCACGCGTCTTAACGACTCCCGTGGCTTTGATTACGATCTGTACTGCGCTGTCAACACGTGACCGGGAGCGCTGTCGATCGGTTGGTCGGTCAATGCAAACACTGCGTGTTGGTGAAGTCTGAATGCACCCAATCTCTTCCTTTAAGAAATGCAAGATCACGGTTATTGTTTCGAAGTTGTCCACTTAAGAACAACAATTTTTCGGACTCCTTAAATAACTTAATACGTCGTCCCATGTGCAGTCATCCTTGGTAGACCCGTTTTCGGTGCAGGAAAAAATCATTTTGTCATAGCACAACGGATGACTGCGATTTGGAGTAAAATTATATTTTAGGAATTGAATTTACACTACGTCGAACTTGAAAAAATATCTATTTTGTTGCTCTCCTTCTCACATACCTCCTACCTTCATCCCTCTCCCCCTTCTGGTAAATCTCCTTTCTCGAAGTGCAATCTAATCGGATACAGTGATAGGGTTATTTTACTAGAACAAATATCGGACGACATCCCGATGAGGAACGTTCTCCCCTCAGTTGAACCTTTTTGGAGTGGTCTGGAAGATTGAATACCGTGCTTTGTTCACCTGATCCTCCGTTTCTTTCGACCTCTTTCGAAGTCCGAATTACTGTTAAATATACGTGCTCGGTGGGCGGAGGTGGTGTTGTAGTTTGTTTTATTATAGTTGCAACTAGCACGCTATTCCAGACGAACAGCCACGGGTTTGAATACCGGCTCGATGTCCGTCTGACCCAAACAGTGCTTCTATCCTTCCAGGGCTGGGAACTACTTCCGGGGTCGGAAACTTCAGAGAAACCAAACTTATCTGGAAAAACAGAAGCACTGACTTGTACATGGACTGACTAGCGTAAGTCATTGTATAGGCAACATACGCGTTCAGTACGCCACCACGACTCTGAATGGAAGTCGAATGCGAGTGTGTTCGCTCCGGACTGGATTGGTTAACGCCCACGTACTAGAAGTCCCTACAATTTTGAAGGCACAGTTCACGATTATTTTGGGTAATCCAGATTGTGATGAAAAATGGAAGACAGGGTCGATAATAGTGCGATGAAGGTGGAGAAACTGCGTGAATCGGTGTTTCCAAAGTGAAAAAAGGCTTCGAAAAACCGTTAAAGATGGGGCTGGACGAGGATGAGACCAGAAAAATGAAGAAGGGTGGGGCGTTCGGACGAGCTATACAATGTGTCTCACTGCGTGCGTGTGGGTCCTGGTGCGAATAACAGACAATGGTAAGCGAAAATTTATTCACTTATAGGCATAAGTAAACAAAAAAACCTAGTGACAGCAGAAGTAGCTAACCTTTTTCAGCCTCTAGGGGTAGGAAATTGAATAAGGGACCGCGGCTGCAAAAAGAATGAGGAAAAAAGAATGGGAGAAAAACACCGGCTCATTATTCGGCGACCAGCTGATTGTGTGTGGGTCTCAGAACGAATAGTTGCAGCCTGCATTGTCTCGACACTCGTCTGACCTGATGACGTGACATCGATCGAGAGGCGGAAAAGCCATTGACGTTCCCGCCCATTGAATTATCGTGAACTCTGCCTTTAAGTATAAGTTATGTCGTGGTATACTTTACAAAAAACATATGCCTAATAGCGTATTTGGCTTTGATAATCTGCCGTTTCATGTCGTTTCAGGTCTCATTTCTCCGTAAGTGCGTTCTTTTCCACACAATCCTCGATCCAGTCTATATTTCTATACAGATCGGGTACGTGTCCTTTCACTGTTCCTTTGATTACGATCTGACCATAAACATAACCGAAAGTGGTATATATCAGCAAGAAAACAGCAGGATGAAAGGTGATGGTGCGCGATTCTCAACAGTAGACATCGTAGCATGGGACAGTGGCAATCGTTTCTGCCTCGCTTAAACTGGGTCACACGCAACGAGAGCATCTCAGGTGGTATAACTGGCTACCCAAGATACTGGCGCTTTGTCGTTAGGGGTATGGTGCAGTTGAATCGGATTTGTCGCCTTGCGGCGAGAGCGACGCACGCGAAGGAATGAAGCGGAGTGAATCAGAAGCATCGCAGTTAGTAAGAAAAGCAGGAGCAAAACAAGAAAACAAAGCAAGTAAAAATAGGGATTGAAAGAAGTAACAGTAGAGTCACGCCAAAAGTAATAATCGCATATTGATCGAGCTGTATGAATAACGCTCGAACTGCAACTACAAGGCAACTCGTCCGTGACTGCCGGGTACGGCGAATCAATTTCACAGAACCGATGAAGTAGGCGAAGGGGACGGCGCATACTAAAACGAGATAACTGAAGCCAAATGGCTAGTGCTACGTGTCGTATGAATATCAAACCTTGTTATTTTTATATTATTATTATAGCATTATTGCCAGTTGGGTCGCCCGGCCAACCTCTGGCCCCACTTCTTCGTGTGAAGAGTTGTAATAATCGGCTAATCAGCCACTCCTTCGGAACAAATGAATAAGAGAGCGCGCCTAGCTGAAGATGCGATCGCTAAGATCACCTTGTCCTAACACCTCTTCAGTAATAAGAATTTATCTTTATAACATGAATACAACATGAACCAATAAGAAAAGCAATAAAGATAACAAGATGTGCATAACAAGTGAAATACGAAAGAGACTGATGATCGGTAGACAGGAAATTGTATCTCTTCTGGACAGGACAGGGATTCGCCTCAGGTGGAGAAACGGACGTCGGCCGCGACACTCGGTCCGTGTAGCTGGTAGACTCCTCGAACGTCCTCGTCGCCGCTAAGCCACGCCCTGAAAGAAGAAGCTTAGTCATCAGGGAAACATTCCTAGAACCTCCATGTGCTCACGTCCTTTACACCTCCCCTCTTTACCCAAAATCCGACCCGAAAGCGAAGAAATAGTTGGAGGAAAGGGAAGAATCTCAGAACCAGTAGGGAAGGTTTGGGGTGGGTACTGTAACGTATCTGTTGGGGTCAGCCATGCGGACGACCGAGTGAAAGGACTCGGCCAGGTCGAGCAGCTGGTTGCACATAGGTACAGCGCGAAGTGCCCAGGCGCAGCCGAAAATAAACTGGCCATGGCGGCGCCGGGAAACGCGACGTTGACACGTCGGTAGTCGTCCTGGAAGTCCTGGACAGATGTCATTTTTCGTGGTTTAAATAACAACTCTTTTTCTCGTCCCTGAATGGAATCGACGGTCGACACCTCGACGGCGAGGTTGGTAAGGTCCGACGAAATTGTTCTCTATAAAAGTAAAGACACATATCTGAGAGACCCGAACGCCAATTTCGATAAGCTGTTTAATTGAATGGGTTGCAAGGTGCGCCTTATCTGGGTTCCAGAAGGACTTGTTGGGGCCTCTATGGGTTTGCCGAACATGTCTATGAATATGAAATGAACACAGAGGAAGGGAAGCGCATAAACGAAAGTAAAAGGCGCCGAGCAGATGCTAAAGTACCGCTTACCAAAGCACCATTGTACGCTATGCAGTAAGGTAACTCCATGAGTGCCCGGGACGGCCGGAGCCTACAACGGGAGGCTCATAACACTTCGAGCGCCATGCAAAACGAGGATGGATTCCGGTGGCATTCGGCATTAGGCGAGAGCTGGTGAACGTCGCCAATATAAACGTGGCGGCGCCTTGCAGGTAGGCGGCAATAGTTAGCAGTGTTGGTTCTGGCATTTGGGAGGCTTCATCACCACTGACGACTTTGAAGTTGGAGACATACTGAGAGAATATACCTCCGCTACCAGTGGAGTTAAGCAAAGATGAGGTGGTCAAGCAAAGCACTGAAGGCGGGTTCACTGTGAAGAGGATGCGCACCATTCGCTCAATGGTTTGGGAGATAAACTGTTCCGCGACTTCGTACTCCTCTTTGTCGTCNTCGGACATCTGCGGGTTTTCAAGACAGTCCTCGGGTAACTGACGACATACCGTGAATCGCTGACATGTTTCGAGGTCTTCGGAATTGAGTAAATCGCTAAACGCGACTCCTAAACTTTTGAGATTTTTATTAAGATCGAATGGAGTTGGCGTGAAATTACTGGAGGCGGCCGTATCAGGAATATGGGGAACGACGTTGAGTTTCGAGACATCGCCTAAGGAGAATAGCGTTTGGGCAAATTGTGCGATCGCTGCGTTCGTCGACGTTGTGACGATGACTGTAATCTCCGGTGTTTCAAAGGACAGAGCTGCGATTAGCGCATCAACTAGAGTTTTACCTGTGCCGTCTGCTGCCTGGATAGCCACGATAGGTAACTGACCGCACCCCACGCGCACTGCGTCTTTCTTATCTGCAGTAAGGGTATAGAGAATTTCCCAACCCTCTATTCCTTCCTCTATTCCTAGTCATTTTTGAATGTATGTTTATGAGTCACTTGTTCCGTTCGAATTCTCTCAAGTTCTAGCAAATGTTTATGTTCAATACTGTTATCTTATTGTATTCGCCTAGGAATGTTGTGAGAACTAGAATTCCGTCTGTATAAAAGCCGCTGCTCCTGCAGAAGGGGCAGGAGGTAAATCTCGTCGGAACGTATCCATTGTACCGGACTGTCTACGAATAGAGGATTAGCGGAGAAATATTCTGTAGATGGTGCATCGGATCCAAAAGGCGAATATCGAGCTGTCGCGAAGAGGAATCACCGTAACCGCTGGAAAGAAGAACCACTGAAGCAGTGAAAAAGAACTTCAAGAACCCTAGCGAAGAAACTCAAGAGGACGTCGTCGCCCTCTACACGACAAAGTCTACTAACCAGAATGGCGGAAAACTTTCATCCTTGCTGGAAGAGTTTGAGAGAGAAGTCGCGATTGAAAGCTAAGTACTGCAAGAAGAAACTGAACGAAGGAGTCAAGAACGAGAAAGCAAATTTCGCATGCAATGCGAGGAGAAAAAATTGGAAGTGGCGGAAAAGAACTTGAACAAGATGCTAGACGCGTACGCAGCAGCCGCAGACGAAGTGAGTAATGATACTCCACAATTCCAAGCTCCCCTTAGAAAAAAGTCGGCCAACTCTCAAACAGCGCAGAAATTGCTAATAAGGGCACAAAGATGCCATACTCGAACTCGACTTGCGCATAGAGACAAATAACCTGTTAGCAACTACAGAACCGAGGGAATTGGCCGAAGAAACCACTCAAATACGACTTGCTCCACTGCCCATTCCTGAGCTTGGAGGGGAAGTGTGGGAATGGGAGAGTTTTTGGAGTGCTTCGAGAAGTCAATCCATCCCAGGAGTATCGACGACGCGTACAAAATGTACTACTTGCTCGACGCTCTGACAGGAGAAGCAAGGAAATCACTCAAACAATTCGAAGTCCGCGGAAGAACATACGCGCTGGCAGCAGATCATCTCAAGAAAAAGTACGGAAACAAACAACTTCTTGTGGGAGAATTCGTTGATCAGTTAGGAAAATTCCGAGCCAGAACGAAGAGGTTAGAAGACCAGCGACGACTGTACGAAGAGATTTCGTGATTCAGATGGAACTTCAAGGAGAAGTCATTAATAGCTCAGTGCTTCAAAAACTGATCCTGTCAAAATTCGCAGAACCGGTACAAAGACATGCGTTACGGAAGAAGCAAGAAATCAAGGAAGGGGAAACGTGGAACACGGAGATGCTCAAGAGTTGTCCATGAATTACACTCGGAAATCGAAATTCATCGCCTCAAAGTGACAAGAATCGTCCGCGGATAAGAGAAACAGAGTTCAACTCGAACAACATGCAAGAGAAAAGGGCAACATGGAAAAGACATATCTGAACGACCTTCGAGAGTCACACAAGCTCCGAATGGATAACAAGCAAACTGGAACAAAACCGCCAAGAATCGGTGAGGTCGTTTGCTAGCAGACCAGAATCTTCCTTTACACTCATGGAGAATGGGAAGAATTACGGAGCTAAAGGAAAGGACCGATTTGGAAATTCGGGAAGCAGTTGTACGAATGCCCAACGGTAAATGCTTGAAGCGACCGGTCAATCTTTCAGTTACTCTTGAGCGCGAAGATAACACAATATCATCAACGTCTGCATGCGAGTTAACGAAAGAAAGACCAAGCTCACCGCCAAGAGAACCCCATAATGACGAATCATGGGAAACCTCCACCATCTCGTAAACGTCAAAGAATAAACTATAACGAAGATCAGGAGCAAGAACCAGATGGAAGTAGACGACAAAGCCACGTCATCTCGACTATACAAACACGCTTCCTGACAGTAGTTTGTCTTTTTTCATCTGGTGCTGCATTCGAAGAAGGGTGAAGAAATCGGACGAAGGCGACTCAGGATCAACCAAGGAAGACATGAGGAGGCAGGGCATTGAGAAGCCAATCCGATTCGAAGACACTCTTCGCCTCAACAACGTCCTCAGCCATGAACCGGAAGAAGAGAAGGAGAAAATATCCAGAGAGCTAAGAAAAGAAGAATTGCAAGCAGGCGAGACCAAGGAAAAGCGAGAAGACAAAGAAATCCTGTAATCGATGACAAAAATCTACGCAGAACCGCTCTCGGTCCTAACATAGAAGAGTTAAGAAGAGGAGACCACAAGACAAACGAATCTAAGATCTACGCGATGAGGGAAAAGAAGTTCGAGCTCTCAGATGAAGAAATGGCACTCATAAAGAAAAAGGATGATCTGAAGATGACCTTGTACGAGTGGACCAGAAAGAAGGGAGGAAAAGACAGCAGACGTCGAGCAGAACCTTTATACCTTTACCGTCCAGCCATCAATATCAAAGGTCAACGTCGCCGCACCATGGCAGCCAGAAGGGGTCACCGAAAAAAGGTCGTCATCATACTTATCACACCAAGGCTCTACCCGCAGATATAGCCCTGGCTCAGGTCGCCGGGGAGTATAGAGAATTTCCCAGCCCTCTATTGCTTTCTCTATTCCTAGTTGTTCTCGAATGTATGTTACGTTATGTGTTAGTGAGCCACTCGTTTGAATTCTCTCAAGCTCTAGCGAGTGTCTATGTTCAATAAAGGGTAACGCGTCGTCCCTGGACGATGAACGAGCGAGGCGCTTCCGACGGGAGGGAAAGGTTCCGTAAATACTTGTAGTCCCAAGAGCGTGGTTAGCATAGACCACACCTTGACGGTGGAAGCTGTCGAAAACGAGCGCAACTCGGAGTCAATTTTTGAGCGAGATACGAGTTCGTATATGGGATCGGCGACTGCTGTCGTTTACCGAGACGGAGAGAGACATCAAGAACTGTGTCAACTCAAATATTCCTACCACAAGCCGTAAGATCCCTAGTGAGGGTATGATGAGAGCAACGAAAAGCCTGCAAAATGACTGCGAAAGATCTTTGCGAAGCCATGGCTGTTACCTCAACGATCTTCATACGAACGAGGCGGCTAGAGCCAGAGATCAGCAGAACAGCAAAGCGAACGAGAGACCAGCCGACCTCCCAGGTCATACTAGAAATCACGAAATGTAGCCGAATCGGGAACCATTCGGGTTCACCGGAATGGCATCGACGGTCATCATCGGCTGCGTTGACGGCTGCTAGCGCGGAGCATGCGATGCTGCAAATTTTGTCCAGATCATATGGAGAAGCCCGAGTGTGAAAACTATAACTGTCAAGGTTCTTAAAATCTCTAAAGATCTTAGATCGGAGGGAGAGATTCGTGAAACTGATAAGGATAGGATACCTTTGGGAGGAACTGACGAACCTTGTTCGCGAGAAAGCGCAGGCTTCCATTGAGACCGGAGGTTCCGCATAACGGCTGACACGTTTTCTCGGGAAGAAGCTGGGGGGGGACTTACCAAAGAAGGGTAGTCTACCTGCCGTGGGACTTTGGATGGAGACCCAGATAAATCGATAGAGTTTTGAATGCTTTTCACGAAAATGGAAATTAAAACTGCAAAATGGTTCTCCTTGAAAAGTTATGGGGGCTTGAAATTTGCTTGACAGTAGTACTATTTGGATATGCGAACTCGTTGCTTCGATTTCAAGTGCCGACGTGGCATAGT
>UZAF01017324.1:30745-49349 GCA_900617895.1 Haemonchus placei
ACTCTCACTCAGCCAAATAGCGGAAAGAACTTAAAAACTATAAACTTTGAAAAGGGAAAAAAACTCTACAGCTCAACATTTCTCGGGATAAGGTGTTTGACACAAGAAGGAGGAGAGCCTGGCGTTGGCCGGGCGATCCGACTGGTACTAATATATTATATAAATCTAGATAGTTACTATTTATCTCATTCAACTGTTTTTTGAGTTGGAGAGTATTTTCATATATTAAAGAAAATTGACTTCCAAGGGAGTTGAAGGGGCGTGACACACACTAAAAGATGACAGCTGAGGTCACACGGTCAGTGCTACGCCGGCATCGCCCAGCACCAAAGCCGTGAATGGTACTCACAAATGTTGTTGAGTGATAATATTACCATTATGAGCTGTCGTTTATATAAGAAACTACACAGCTCGTGGCCCACAAAAAGCATTGGTTTATTGTATGCATTCTTCGGTTCCGGGCCAAGTTTCTGGCCGGAGAGGGCTTGACTCGATCACAACCCTTCACAGAACGAGGGAAAATACAACCAATTTTCTCAAGGAATAAATTGTGCTATAAACTAACGAAGAAATATACATATTCAAGTTTCAGCAATTGATAGTAACAGAGGAGCGGGAGAGCCAGTTAATTATACATGCAGAAATTATTGATGAGAGCATTGTTGATTGTGGGCAGATGTAGAATTCCTGTATGCAAAGATCGCTGTTAAAGTTGAACACGTTAGCATAAAAACTACTTCTGATCACTACGATCTGCGTGAAAAAACTACAATACTCACCCATGATCCGAAAAATCGCAAAAAAAAAACTCGAATTAGCATCTTATTCGACATTCCTTTATTGGGTTGATTCTAACTTTTTCCATGCGTAGTGTTATATGGTTGAACTCATGTTGTTGAGCTCTATAGAGTGGTAAACTTAAAATTGGGAAGAGGTCGATTCTCAAGTCGACGCTCGCTATATTTATAATCACAAGTTTCTCCCACTAAAAGTATTCAGTGAGTTGTGGAGCAGCTATCATATTATAAAAATAAGCAGCAAAAGCTACTCAGTGATATGAAAATCTCCTAACGATTTACACTTCAGATTAACACCTTTAGCACCAATTTTCTACACTGTTCCGTCACTCGGCCACCCAGTTAGCCATGTGGTTCGAGTGGCCGAGGCAGCACATTGGTTGATCGGTTGCTTGCTTTGCGCCGTCAATCGGACATTCTCAGAAACATAGAAAAAAAGTTACGGTCTTTGAATCTGTATCATCATGTCTGTGAGCCGATGATGCACAATATTTCCACAGAAGCTGTTTTTCAGCACCTTGAGCTGATCCCAGGTGCTGTAACCAGCTTCTGTGGAAATGTGGGTGGTATCCTTCGACCTCAGCGACTTTTGCAGTGGTCACTGAAGAAGTTTCTTCGCATTTCGACAATAACCCACCTATTAGTGTTGCAGCAGTCAGAAACCGTTTTACGTACTACACATTCAAATGCAGCCGCTTTCCTTATGAATAAGCTTGAAAAAGATGCAAATAATCAATGCTGTAAGGTTTTTGCTGCGAGCAAGAGATTATTTACAAACACTCCGAAAATCTTTGTTATGTGGGGGACTGTCATCAAAAACTTGCGCTTTCTTTTACAAATGTCATATATACTGTTTAACGTTCTTACGCATTCGTTCGCGAGTTTATTGGAAACAGTTGCTTATAGGAGTTGTACACATTCAGTTACATCTGCATATTTTTGAAAATGCGTTTCAATGGCATAGTTTCACTAATGTGTTCAATGGTGAAAGAATGCCTTCTGGTTATGATTATAGCGATTGTCGTTGCTAGTAACGTTTCCCAGGAACTTTGATGGACGAGGACTTTTTCAATTTTCAACTTGGCATCTATATAGAGCTGGACGAGCTGAGTGGGACTGTAAAATATTATGTATGCAGGATAAGGAAACGACGTGATTTCCCATATTTTCGTGACCTTTTGAACAATCAGGGTGGGTATTGTACCTCTCGTGATGGGAGTCATTTTTACGTGATTCAGATATCCTGACCGCTTTGTAATGCAAAATGGAGGCTACGTTTCATGTGTCGAAGGATGTGAGGACGGTTGGCAAGGCGAGAAGGAGATTTCCACTGATGTCAAAAAATCGTAAGCATCAGCATCATCTCCCACTGGAAACAACTCGAAAAGGGTGTGATTATCGCTTCTTATCGGGGTCTATTTTGAACTGAAGAACTGAATGTGACCGCTAAGTTCTTTTCAATAGACTCTTTTCTTTACGTATAATATCAGTATGCACTCAGTGTTGTGGAACTGGATTTACACATGTATAGCCGATTTTTTGAAGGATTTATCTACCGCTTCTGAAGAAAATCATGTCTGAGATAATTCCACCAATGTTGAGCCTGGAGTTGTCGTTTGAAGAGTTTGTTGCGTTGAAGGCATTCGTCAGCTGGCAAGGGGGTAAGCTTTACTCGATTCATGACCGTCATTCCTTTCACCCTACATCCATATAACGCCTATTCGCTACAGCCATTTCCAATATCTCTATTCACGGTCGCGATGCTATGAGACGACAGATCGATGCTATCTCAAATTCACTTCATCTGCACTACCAACGGGTTTGTTAAAGCTCAGCAAAGGCAGTTATTAAAAAAACAAATCAGATAGAGTGTGGAATGGCAAGTGTTAGAAGTGCGTATAAGACTCGACGGTAACCTTCGCACGCGGTCGACTGGTGGAGCCGGATGCTATGATGCTACCTATGCATCTACATATATCGTCCATTGGGAATCGGTGATCTCCGTCAATGTGACAAGCATCAACGGCCTCAGTGATCTTAGCCTTACCCACAGCGTGTTCACTGTCTTGAGTACGAAAGAGCGGCTTATCTCACTTCCATTTCGAGCTTTGAAAATAACTTGACAGCATTGCAATTACTCACAAAGTTTCAGTTCAGTTGAAAAAAAACCTAGATTCCCAACTGCCCACGGTTATAGATGATTCGCATTCAAATAGGTGGTTGGCAAAGCACTCGAGTATACTTGTACGGGGTGTCCAAAAAATAAGGGCGCCATAATTCTAACTCTTATTCGACAAAAATTTTTAAACTATTCCGTTCATTCACTATTTGTAAGTTGCATAGGTAAGTTTTCCTGCAATCTAGTCGCTAGTCATCAAGGTGTTTCTAAGGCTTATTTTATGCCACTTGTGGTAATTTGTAGGCGAGTTGCGAAAGTTCATAGAAGATCTCGTTGATCCAACAATGACCATACAGAAGGCTAGTAAGCGATGTAGAGACGAAGGATAAATCAAGAGCAGATCAGCAAAATTGACAAAGTTCAGAGTTTCAAGGATAGGACAGTTGAAGTAATTCGTTCGCAAGTCTATCCTTGTCCTAGATGACCCATAAAAAGAATGGCTGAAAGTGTAGAAGTCGTCGGTAAGACGGATTGTCAAAAAGAAGCTTTATGGCCCCTCCTATCGTACCCAAAAATGACACCTCATTCTCGAGGGTCCGGGATCTTCTCCCCGAAAACGGAGAAAACGTTCGCCGCAGCCGATCGCAAGCAAATGAGCTGTGTGAAGAACGCTAAAATTGCAATAACGAGGCAAATGGTCCGCGACAGCCGCGGGCGGCAGACCGATTTTACAAAACCGTTCCTACTTCCCGTCTCCCAGCGCAGTCACGCGCTTCGAAGGGAAAGGTTCAAACTCCCACTGCAAGGATAGGGTGGCCGCCGCGTAACCTTTGCAGCTTGCCGTGGAAATTCGGAGAGAAGTTCCGGCACCCCATTTCCGATGCCGACAGAGGGCATAAGATCGTAAACTAGAGAAGGTTGCTGACTACCTTCGTTGGAGACCTTCCTCTCACAATTGTTTTTTCTGACGAGGAAACTGAGAGGGAATCAGGGTCTTCACGGAAGTGTCGATCTTCATCAAAGGAAGCAATCGTGTTTTGGCTAGGAACATCAAAAAAGCTCACGAAATCGTAATGCTAATGGCAAAATAATGGTCTGGGGATGGATCGATTGATGGACAGGCGTTGGTTCCGTCGGTACTTGCGTGAAAACTCCTAAAAAGACGTATCCATTGAACATTATTAATGGGCATGCTGAAGCCTTGATTCGATCCTTTTTTTTTGGAAAAAAAATCGTGGTGTTCTCAGAAACCGTCCTTTTCGCCAGGTCTTAAGCCACCTGACTCCGCTGTGTGATCCCTAATTGAGGGAGAAGCCCCTCGAGTGTGTCCCGGTTCAGAGATCTTCAAAGCAGTATTGAAGAAAAAGAGACGAAAATTTGAAGGAGCGCTACCTGCGTGCAACGTGCGAGGAGTTCGTGAACAGACTCCGGCCCTGAACCAATCTTCAGGGAGGATATTTTGAAAATTGAATGCGATTAGTTGTTGCTCATCAAGTGTACTGGAAGGTATACATAGTTTCCATTTCTTTTTCTTAGCATGGAAGCGCGAAATATAAACACCATAATTTTTGGACTTCCTGTAGATTCGAATTTTTTGAGTGCTCAATCAGCCTGCACTCTTGTCTTAGACAGAAAAGATTGCTCAAAATGCTTTATTCAGAATAATATACCGGCAGCCGAACGAATGGGATCAATTATCCTTCTGCTCAGCTCGATTTTCGTGAGTGTTTATGTATAGCATTATTTTGGATGGATTCATTTTCTGAATCGACACATTGAATGATCAGCAAAAGGTTTATGGAGCAGGGTCCATTTGAAAGTGTGAAGCCACGAGATGTGCATATCAGTCAACTTCCCATAAGAGTCATGAAAATCCGGGCCGTAGGGACTGGAAGGATTTGCGGGGATGACCGTTGTGTGAACAGTTCATCTATAATATATTACCACTGATCTGCTTCCACTTTTGGACCCGAGAACTAGTGCGGTGGTTAGGGCGCCACGATGTTCATCTCCTACGTAAATCAAATAACTTCACCAATTTAAAAGAAACTTGAGTGAATGGCGCAACCCTTATTGAAAGAGAAACGATTCTGATTTCCTTGAATTAGAAGAATATTTTCGTATTTCAACATCTTTTTGCTCTATACAAATTTCATGCTCTACAGTCAACTGGGCTGGATTTCGTCGAGAAGCATCGACAAATCGAATTTTTCGATTTATGGCATTTGGATTCCTTGCTTCTTCAATTCCTCAATCTGGATTCGATCCTGGCCGAGTTGAACAGCGCACAGTCATAAATAAATCATCATAAAAAGAACTTTGTGTATGCATTCACATGATACCAACTGGTTTCGTAAACACGAATCGCGCTCGAAACATCCTATTGAAACTATAGCCTCATTGCACAAATCTAGCGGTGCTTTTCACTGCTCTATCAGATCCTTGGAGGACTCAAATATGTAAACAGAAGTATAGTACATGTATGGTCGAAAAACGGGTCAGAAAGGGCGTAATGAAGCTCTAAAACCGGCGGGTCCGCTGACACACACAAAGCGGCCGTGTTGTGCCGGCGTTGTTAAGACTACGCTATCCATAATACAGCGCTAGGATGTGACGAATGTTAGGAGCACGCTTATGTGGGAGGCCACACATATGTATAGCTATAGTTGGCAACCTCGTACAACCCCTTTTCTGCTACATCGTTAGGACGAGACGGTTTGTACGCTTGTGTGGGAGAGTCCCAGACGGTTACAGACGGCATTCCCCCCCCCCCTCTCTCCCCTTCTTTGTTACTTTCCGAGGCTTTCTATTCTACAGAGCCCGCCGTTTTTTCCGCCTTCTTCGCCTCCCTTGCACGGTTCCGCTCAATGGCTTCCCTTTGAACTACATACCTCAGACTTATCGTGAAGTGTGCCTCGGAGTAGTCGCTCCGTTTCAAGCTTCGCTCAGCAGTCAAGAAAATTAGCAAATCGAGCCATGAATGTTTTCGGTGCTTGCTGAACACAACTTACTCGTATTGTGCATCCTAATTGACCGAAGGTGGTTTGGTTTTTGGTGAACAGGTATGAGGTTCCTGAGGAGAAAACTATTTTTTCGATCCACATTACGTGACCCCTTTCACATTCAGATTTATTGACCTGCACACAAAATTAGTTAGTCTCGTGGTGCATGAAATAATTCTAAGATAACTTTCAGAAAGTCATGGATCTAACTGTACATTTACAGTCACTTATGGTGTTATGAGACACGAGACCCACCCCACCAGGACTTTTGTTCCTCAGGGGGACCCAATAAACAGCAAGAGAGATCACAGAAGGAAGTGAGAGATGGGGAGAATAGCAAATAACAGGGTCAGAACAGCAAATCATTATGTCTCCATAGTTTCCCTCTCGTTCGTCGAGAAACTTTCTGCAAGCTTGGACTCGAAAACACAGTTTCCATAACGGCATAACAGCAGCTTCGAAGAAAAGCAACAAATCCGAAGAAACCACTGGAATATAACTTCCAAGATATGTAAGAAGTCAGTGTGTGTCCTGAAATAATTCTTTTCAGCGACCAATTCCAGTAGACTATGAATCAGCATGCGCCACCGCCTTTGCCTCGTTGAAAGTAGTTTGCAGTGTGAGCAGGGTAGTCGACAAGGCGACAGCTGTGGCGCACCCGACCCTCATCCGTTCGGCCCTATTACCATGATGGAAAATATCAACTCAGACTCATGACAAAAGCTCACCTCCATTTTTCTTCCACGGGTTTCTATCGGTAAACTTATGCTGGCGATTAGTCCGAGTAGTGCAGTTGTTGCATAAATTCCTATCGGTAAGGAGAGGGATTTCCCTGACGCTACCTGAAACCAATTAGTTAGTAGTTCTGATTCTTGATTTCTCCATTTATACCCAGACAAACTTTAGGTAATTATAGCTGTATCTAAAACGTCTCCATTGCCAGCCATTCGGTCAGCATTTCGTTCTAGGCAGTCGACAGTTGCTCACAAGTTCGAAGAACTCTACTTTTATTATAACAGTGAGAGGCTGAGATCAAATTGTTGCCATACTTGCTCACTGTGAGCGTTGAAACGAAAGTCCAAAGACTTGTGGCGTTAACCAATCCCGTCTGAGGAATGCACCCATGTATTCGACTACCATCCAGAAACCTAGTGGCGTATTGAATGTGTATGTGGCCTATACAATGAATTGCGGTGGCCAGCCGATGTACAAGTCAGTGCTTTTATCCTCCCAGACGAGTCTCGCAACAATTAAAGGCACTGTTAACAAAAAAGTAAGGGTAACCTTTTTTTGACGGGAATAGATAGAACTACTCTAGAATAAAGCGATAACAACGAAAAAGCGCAAAAAAGCGAGGAACAAAAAGAATTACAAAGGGACAAAAAAAGAGCTGGAAAGAGGGGGTGGACGAATTTCACATTGAAAAAACTGCGGTTAGGGAGTGTTCGAGCGAGAATGCATGAAGGCGGCGCAATGTCTGCAATACAGACAACACAATGAGATTAACGGAGTTTCTAAAATAAAAAAACATTGGTACTATTCTACTATTACACCCCCAGAACTATTCTACCGTTACACCCCCAAAAACTAAAAATTTTAATTTTCGATGAAACTTCGCTTATAGGAGTAATCCGTTGCCCTGATAACGAATATGACCTTCATTTTTGGCGTCGGCGCCATTTGGCTCCAGTTGGCACCAATTTGGCGCCAAATTGGCGCCAAATGGCGATAGCACCAAAAATGAATGTCATATTCGTTATCAGGGCATCGGATTACCCCTATAGGCGAAGTTTCATCGAAAATAAAAATTTTGAGTTTTTGGGAGTGTAATAGTAGAATAGTACCAAAACATTTGCATGCAATAATCTACTCAAAATATGTTAAAATCTTCAATAAACTTACGAGAATACTTGAAGAAAGCTACCGTGAAAAATTCATAACAAAAAACAATAGAAATAACAAACATAAAATAGAAATAACAGCCGAAAACTAGCTCCTGTACGAGGCGGTCGACCAGCTGACCATTCCTGGCAATTTGCCAAACAGCGTATTGATTTTTCACCAACTTCACTCCAGTGCGAATGTGGTGAAGGACAACTTGAACACGTAGTCAGCCTAACGAGGGGAGGAGGCCTCCCGTCCCCCACTGTTCCTGGCCTTATTGTGCCCTATCCAGCCTTTTCCGACCTAATTCCTGCACAAATGTTATCAGAGGGGGCTTAGAATTCTAACCATGTGCATATCTTCGAAACCATTTATTCGTTAACAGTGCCTTTAACTCCGGAGCGATGGAATACTTGGTTGCCCTAAGCAGATATCGATCCGGGATTTGAACCTCAGACTATGCGTGTGTGAAGTGCGCCACTTGCCACTACACTACCTCCGCCTTTCATCATTTCTGGTATACTTAAATGTTGTCTTATCCACTGGATCAACAACTTCACGAAACGATGAGACCTGGTTTGGAACCTTGCTGGAATAAATTGCCACAAATAACGAAATTGGAACATTGGCAAAATTACCTGAGCTACGAAGGGCGTGATTATGGCTCCTATTCGCGCCATAGCTGATGACGCCCCAAGGCCCACAGCTCGTAAAGTTGTCGGGTAAACCTAAATAAACTCCATCCCATGAAAACGACATGTATTTCACGTAATCGATCCCGTCACTGAGATTAGGAACTACCATTCTAAGAACTTCCCGAGTGAATCAGGCTTCTGTTACGGTTAAGGGGTGTAAAGCTTTGAGACAGTCTCGAGCCGCAGCACGCCGGCAACCAAAAATCGGTTCGGGCCCCGTTACAATTGGATTAAAGATGGACTGTTGAAAAAACTGCAGGTTCGAGTCCCGGCACAAAAATGACCTCCTCTTTTTCTTTGTCTAACGAAAATGACTTAAAAATAAAAAGAGTCCGAGTTCGTTTTTGTCGACAGTTGCGTTGAAAGGTTAACGTTGCACAACTGCTGTTCCCGCACCCGTGCCCCGGTTGAAGCTTGAAGTCGGAAGATCAATAAAACACATATGTGGTCTCTACTAGTATTGAAGGACATACCTCTGGAGTGTAAACATAGGCACATTGGAATGCACCCGAAATGAATGCACGAGCGACGAAAATCAGAGTGGTGACGGTGAACCTGCAATTTCAATTCAAATAGCTATCGAAATGTAGGAAGTTCTCATAGCATGACAACAACTGCAACGAGGCCTTTAAAACTAATTGATAACCAACAATTTAGAGTTTCGGTACGATCTTTTGCGCCAGTTTCCGCTCCAAGTGCCAGCTCAGCCTCCCCTACCAAAGCAGTACTATGTGGATAAATTTCAAACTTGCAATTTCTTGATGTTTGTTGTATAGCCCATAGCCCAAGCTCCCGCCAACAATCACAGTTAAGAGTGAAGTCGAGTACGTGGCCCACTCTAGAGCAAATTCCGAACACTCAAGCCTAACAGACCAATTAGCTCCTACAAGCATCAAAGCGTGCACACCATGTATTTACATTTAATTGCTTTCCGGATGGAACTCGACTGCATGGCGCAATTTGAAAAAAGCATTCACGATATTTTAGGCCATCTGTGTACAGAGCTTAACGTGCTGATTCCAACGGCTCCTAGAATTCTCCATTCGGAATCGAAACATTCAGAAAAGACGAAAAAGGCGCGAGTCTGCGGTGTTCGCGTGAATTTTTGAGGTCTTAAGGCGAGTACTGTACATCCAAATGTGAATGGCCGGGAGAGAACGTTGGTTTGGTTCTTGCTCACCTGTCTAAGCAGAAGTATAGCAAGTATGTGAAGATGGAAAACACCGCGAATTCCAGCGCCATGGTTTTCTTTCTACCAAACCATTCAATAATTACCACAGTGATTATCAATCCTAAACGATTGTTCTTGGTTAAATGGGTCACAAAAAAAATCATAGAAAGGGAAACAACCATAAGAGTCTTCCGAAAAAATGAAAGGCATTTCTTTATTTTGAACCACAAGTGCAAGGCAATGCGTCATAATTTTGCAGAAACTGCACACTGTAAAAAGAAGCATACAAAAGGCCTTCAAACATCAGACTCACCGGGGAACTCGGCCATCGTTGTCGACAACAGATCAAAATAATCCTTCCTGGTGAGTGGCTGACAAGTTTCAAAATGTGTGCCGTTCGAGAACAGTCCACCGTGGCATTCGTCATGCGATTGGAAGAGTACGGTGGTGAAGAGAACCATACCGTAGTACGAAAAGGCATTGACGGCCCAGATGAACCATAAGAGCAGGGTAGTACGACGTAGATCGGGGGACAACAGGTCAACAATGTCACCACGTTTCTCGCTCTGAAATCGGTTACTGCAACATTCGAATTGGAAAAGAATGGTTTAGCGACTAGTGAACAAAGCTCTTTCCTAAACGAAATGTAAGAAACACTAGCTTGTTCTTTGAGAGAGCTGTTGTTTTTGTCGCGTTTCGTGATGTAGAAGTCTACACAGCAAAAGTTGTGGGACCTGTGGACCGAACGTATAACATGGGACGGGTCTCGAACCTATGCGTTCGTTTGACCGTGTTCTTCAACTCTCACACTACCGGGAGCCCATTTTTCCTCATCTCGCTAATGGCACTGCATTCCTAACTTATCAGCATTCTCACATTCAACGTGGAAAACAATTCAATGGGTTCAGAACTTATCTAAGGCTAGGTATGTTGCTCAATTATCCGTCTGATACGTGACTCGAGGAGTATTCAGCTCTCTCAGGTAGTGTTTGACGAGTTCAACAAGCCCATAATTAAATCAGATGCCATGCTTTTGTGAGATAGACGGGTTTGAGTGAATATTCACCAAATCTAAAGTTCAACCGTAGTACCTGATCGTACAGTCTTGCGGAGGAAACGAACGTTATTTATTTCATCTTATATTACCCAGTGGGTTGTGCGTTCTATCTGCGATGAGTCACCATAATAAAGATAGCTCCGACCAGTGTCATAAATTTTGACAATAGCTTCACCCTCCACTGTGCACGCCCCTCCACTTTGACCACTCTCTTCGCCCCCTGTGGAAAGTTCACCAAATAAATTACTAATCTGAAAAATGTTGCCTGGTGTGGGTGGAGCTTCGCTTAGAATAAGGGTGCCTAGCAGGTTTCAGGCCTTGCTCCTTTCTAGAACTATTTCTCTGGTCTCCAGTTTATGATGGAACCGAGAAATGAATCTAGAAAGTAATTTTAACAATTTAAGATACTCTGTGATCGGTTTTCTATCAGTTCATTTGTCCACCCACTCCTCACCTTTGCTCCTTTTTTCGAAACGAATCAGAATGTTTCATCCCCGGCACCTCCCACTAAGATACACGTCTCCCGGCCCCCTCCCGCTCCCCCAGGGATAGACTTCTTTTCTCAACTCGAGAGCACCCTTTTTTGTTGATTTTCAAATTTTCGCAACCCAAAAAAAACTTTCCGAGAAAATAGGATTCGTAAAGCCACTACGTCGCCTTAAAAATCCGCTCAACTAGAAACCTTGACCCAACCAAGTTGACTTACAGTTTGAGATTGATCGGCGAGGAGCTGCCCCTCAGGAAGCTTCACGCGATTCTCCTTTGCCGCCTTTTGCAATGTCGCTAAAGCCTTTTCCGGATGTCCAGAAGCCATATCATAGCGAGCTGATTCAGGAAGCCACTAAAAGTAAACCGTTTTACAGATTTCAGCTAATCACTTTGAATAGGAAAGGCCTTACAAATGAAAGAAGTCCAAACATTCCTAGAGGCAACGAAGAGAGCAACACCAAAGCCCGCCATCCCCAAGTAGCCATGACGAGGTAAGCCAGGAGTGCTTCAAAGGCGGCTCCAATTGCCCAGAAGGATTCAATCAGCACAACACATTTAGCTCGTTGCTGTGTTGGCAAGAATTCAGCGTACAGTGTGACTCTGAAAAGATGAATTAAATGAGGCAACGGATTAGGCAGTTGTCCAAAAAAGGAGGAGACCGAGAAAATCGGAAAAAGTAACAGCAATAACAACAACAACAGATATTTAGAATGTTTTTCCTCTAAAAACACTGGACACTCAACACTCACGATTGTGGTACGCCTCCGATTCCAAATCCAGTAAGCCCTCGAAAGAATAGCAGCACGTAGAAATTAGGGGATAACGCACTGATTGCTCCCATCACCGACGCAACGAGTGTGGAGGCGATCAGACCCTAGAATAATGAGAACTCCGAGAGGTTCTCACGACTGCTTTGGAAGAACAAATATCAGCACTAGAAACACCACAAACATGGTTAGATAGAGTTTGAAAAGCTCTTCAGAATGTATGCTAACGAACACACCCAACTGTTCCCTTTCCTGCAACCATGCCCCATGATTTCAAGCCGTCACAACTCCACCTCCGCAACACCAACCTATTTCTTTTTTATCTGGCCAAGAACCCGTGGAGATCGAGAGACGTATTAAAAAAATTTACAAGAAGGGTGCTCCTGCTAGATGCACAATTCACAAATGGCAAATGAAGTCCACGTCGGACGATCATTCCATCGAAAATGAAGACCGTCCGGGATGCTCAATAGAGTTGGATTTGGAGGTGCTGCTGAGCCAGATGGAAGCCGATCCGTATTAAAGTACTCGTGAACTGGGAGTCACTCTTGCGGTGAGTCAGTCCACAGTTGTTTGTGGATTGAAGTCAATCGGCAAGGTACGAGAGCTCGGTCGATGGGTGTCTCATGCTTTGAAGCAGTATTACATGGATTTTTGCGCCGACATGGCACTTTCTCTCCTCACGCGCGCAGGAGATGGTCAGGTGTATTCGTTGGTATGTATTAGGAAGAGCTTTTCATACGCTATCTAAGGTGCGCCGCGCGTCCATTTTCGTCACTTCTTTCCCGAGTTATGATCTCTAGAAGTCATCACTATCACATTGTCTGAGGACTTATGACTCAACCTAATATATGTATGTGAATGTGAATGGGTATGTGTATATGTATGTGCATCTCTATGTGCATCTGTATGGGTATGTGTATGTGGGTGCGTGTATGATTATATGCACGCATGTGTGTATGTGTGTGTATGCGCTTGCGTGTATGTGTGTGCATGTTTGTGTGTGTATTTGCCTGTGTATTGCGGTAATGTGTGTGAGTGTGTTTGACTGGGAGCTTATAACTCCTGTCTCCTTAGACATAAAATGCTCAACTTAGGTAGGGGTATGGGTAGCAGGATAGGAACAGGGGGAGGCTCCGTGAAAGGCGGGCGACCCGACGAATGGATTAATAATGGATTAATGATTGATTTAATCCTACATTCAAATAAGAATTGGCATTGCGGAAATGGTTCGGCCCGAACGAAGGGTGGCCTTTTAGATGTGAGCATCAAAGATCATGGAAGGAGATAATGTGGAAGCTGAAAAAGGTTGGATATGACCATAAAATGCAAGAATGATGAATGGAAGGGATTTTGCAAAGGCCGGTAGGGATTTGGCGTAAGCAGGACGTCTAAGAGCTTGTCGACCCCAAGGGATAGATAATAGTTGGTACCTAGTAGTAGCTAACAAAACAAGGCGATGAGAAAGTTTGTGCGGGAGCACTTTTGCAGATCCATTTTCAGTTTATTCGATTTATACATAAGGAATAAGAAATTCTTGTACGACCCACCACCCTTCTTCCGAATCGATCACAAGTCTTGCCCCAGAACGTACTGCTCAGCATCATACCGCTGAATACGCACGTGGTGACCAGAGCCTGCTGTACTGGCGATACTCCCCATTCGCAAGCTATCGCCGGTGAAAGTAACGACAGCAACATCATCTCCATTGCATCGGCCATCTAAAATCAACAGCTTCACAATAAAAATGTATCCAATGAGATTATCCAGCACTGTCTCCATATATTTATCTTCAATGCTTGTTTATTGCCAAACTGTGACTATCGTTTGCCTTTGATTTCATACATCGTAAGTGGCGGCTATGTATGAACAATTTATTTCAATTACCTATTGGGCTGAAGTGTGCTCATGGGTCTGACAGAATTAAGCGCTTTCGAACAGAGTGCTTAACTTTTCGTCTCAGCTACGTTTACCTCGGCGTCCAGCATAGAGATCTGATCACCCTTCCTTCGGTTTTATGCGCGAAATAATCCAAAGTGATGAAACATGTGTTCTGCTCGCTGTCACTCGATGTCACCCTTGGTATTATCCCCCTATGACTATAGGAAATAATGAAAAGTAACCCATAGAACGATAGCCGAAGAGGCGTATCCGGGAACGAGAAGCAACGAGAAACAGTGGCATTTTTCAGGGTGTACTCCGAATAAGTAGCTTCAATATGTGAAAAATCGAAGTGGATTCAAAAAATGAGATCATTTCAAAATGAAGAACAAAGGAAAACCTTTGCTGACAATCGCTACTTTTTGCGATGAAAAACCCCTACTCTCCTTCAATTTATGCCTACTTCATCAAAGTTTACGCCGACTATGTCGAGCGGAGTGGACCCAACTGCTCCACATCCAATGTACATGCTTCAACGTTGTAGCGACAGTCCCAGGTCCCAGTAAATAGAGTTCCACTAGTATTCATGAAGAAGCCTAATTAGGCTGTAATGTTTACGAAGCAAAGGAATCGCCTCACACCCTTTAAAAACAGTACTTGTTGCTGGGTCGAGGAAACTAAACTGAAAAAAAGAATCGGCAGGCAGTAACTGGTCACTTGGTTGAGGAGACGGTAACCTTCGCTGACGTTCCTCGAAGCCTGGAAATCTGTTGCCGTGTACATAATCAAACGTCTTCTGTCGCAGTCATCAAAACCGCGGAGGCTTCCTTTAACGAAAACCATTCTGAGCCAGAAGAGGATGACCTGGGGACATGCTAGATTGCTTCCAGAGGCAAACTCCCAATTTATTAGCTTATGAAGGGCTGCCGTAATCTTGGTCAACGAACCACAAGACGACAAGCACCTAAATTAGGTGATATCATAAAAAACGATTGAGATACTTCTACCAAAGTAAGGCAACAGCTTTTGGTAGCGTGTGGGAAATGAGTAACCAGGTCTTGCGATGCATGCCCTAAGGGGAGAATTAAGCTCTCCAGCAGTAGCTGGCCTCTGTATGAATATTCAGAAGATTTTATCCGCTCGAAACTAATAGATTGAACTAAACGGCAATGTGTGCATATGACAGAAATGCGTGTCTCTAAAAACTTATGGGGACATTCCTCCGCTCTCTAACTGAACATGGCTAACTACATAGACATGACCAAGCAGAGAACCGACTGTGCTATAAGGGATAAACTCTTTGGCATCAATCAAGCCCGTTCTAGGGATGCTCATATTTCTTCCATTCGGAAGCGTCATAACGTATTGAATGCATATTGGCCTCTACAATGGCCTGCAGTGGCCAACCAATGTAAAAACCGATGCTTTTATCCTCGTAGAGGAGTCCGGTACCAGTGATCGATCCTGGAGGGACGGAAGGCCTAGTAGGTGGATATCGATCCGAGTTCGATCCCCTGACGTGCGGATATGGTAGTGCACCACATCCCACAACACCACCTCCCAAGCAGTGCTGCACAGTTATACATGTTTTTGATTTTAAAAGGAAAATTCAAAACAGTTCGGCATTAGCACTTAAAATGATATATTATAAATCTTACATTGAAGGTGATGAACGTAGTTGTTCATCTGCTCAATTTTCGGCTAAATTCTTTTCACAACACACCAACCCATGCACGTTCACTCAATTTTGACAACATTGGATCAACATTTTCGTGCAGAACGCAAATATTATTCCGGGAACATGCTCACACGAAAACTATGACTCCGCTTTGCCCCTTTTAGGGCAGTCATATGCCAACTCAACTGCGTTTCTAAGGCTTTTCAACTTACCATCAAACATTGATGAAAAACACAAATGGAAATGGAAATTCAACAAAAAGAGCCCCAGGTTGACGAGAGTAATAATGGGAAGTGGCGTTGAGCCGTTGAAGAGTCAGTACATAAACTAATGAGGTTCTGCTAGAGTGGAACAAAAGAAATCGCCTAGCAATTTTTCGGTGAAGCTCAAAGCAACCACGAAAAAAGACGAAAAACGGGACTGACCCAAGCGATTCCAGTAAGCAGGCTGAGTTTGACTTGAAATCGTCCGAATCCGAGCGCTTCGACGGCGTCATGAACAGTGAAGGTAGCGTTCTCCTCCGACAACTGTTGATCGGCTGGTTCTCCAAGTTGAGCGCGGTCATCCAAACCATGATAGTGGACCGCTGGGTCATCTCGAACATGACGAAGTCTGCAAGAATTAATTGGTGGATTGGGAATAATATATAATCGTGAGAGCAACTCGAAAAAGATCGGTCGAAGTGATGGGAGCCCCATTACATGCCATGAATCACCGTCGTCTTGAAGACCCTACAAGGGGATTCCGCGCTGCATATCAAACGTTTTTTAATCATTCTCGACCGTTTTATCAGAAAAACCCTTCACTGCTTGAACTAATTGCAAAGCATTTGCCCATCTACTTGCCTGTCATGGAATATAATAGATACAAGATTTCGATAAGGGACGTGAAATGAAGTCAGGGCTCGCGTCAGATTCGCTCCGGTATCGTTCTGGGAACTTTTCGGCGACAAAAAGTTCGAAATTAAAAGAATCCTATTCAGACAACTGTGATTTCATCCTTTCCGAATGAATCTTTTCCAACACCTGACCACAATTGAATTCTGTTGGAGTAAAACGACCGAACAGTCAAGAATTCTCGGGGCTACAATTTGAAGAAGGTCTAAAAGTTCTCGACAACTCTCCTGAAGCTTCCCTTGTGGACTTTACAGTGTAGCATGGACCCCTATAGAAGACACCCCGACAAAACGTGCAGTCTCTATCTCCGTGTTACTCTCAGAATTTCCGAAGTTAGGTTGTCAAGATATTATTATTGTAACTACTGATGCATTAAGTATACGTTTCTGGCACATAATTCAATCACCCAGGCAAATCAATGCCTCGACGAGCCTCAAGGGAGGTATTTAGGGGATCATTCAACCAGACGGGCATGTTTTGTGAAGTGATGGAGCGCCAAGAAGCACCGTTTTGTATTGAANCGTACTCGTTTTCCTACGAACGGCAATAGGAATCAGCTGTAATTTGCAACAACTCGACAGAAACCGATAGGGAAAAGTAGGTCGAGAAAAGTTTGCTCCGGATAGATTACTGGGTTACTGGGTACTGGACATCGTTAGATCCCTGGCATGAAAACTTTTCTCCCTCTTAAACCCACCCTTTTTTCGAGCGTCTCGAATTTTGAATTGAGGGATTCATGTAACAGGATGGTAAGAATTATCAACATTGGATTACGCTGAATCCCGACCCGTACCTTCCACATATAAAAGTTATGATGTGGACTGCTCGCAACAACAAAAAACCCCCAAACAAACACCTTCCGATCATGCGAAAATGTATGAACTGTTCGCGAACAGTGAAAGGATGAAAGCATTATAAAAGACATGAATCAAAGGTAATAACTCACTCTTTGATAAGAGTATGAGCAGTGAATTCCGCATAGGTGTCCGTGAGATTTGATGCTTCAAGCACCTCGGTAAGTATTACCTTATCAGCCATGCTATCTCCTCAGTAGGGATGCCACTATACTTGCTGTGACGATTATAGTAAATAAGCTTGCCAAACGAGGTAAAACCGTGTATGTGACGGCCTCATTTCACGAAAGCGTCAAACCCCTCCCTCATCCACAGCCCTCGCCTCTCAGTGCTGCCTTATCGATCCTCTCCCTCGTTCAAAGGCCATGCCTTTCGAGACCGACTCTCATTTATGGATATGGAATGCATGTGGTGTGCTGTGTATGCAAACACTGTTTGGCTGTAAAAGTGAAAACAATGCTGCTCAAAAACATGTCGAAGAATTTTAATCGCTTTTATTCCAAAGAACGACCACAACTCATCACTGATTATTGCATTCGGCATATACGCCAAGTTGAAATCGTAAGAAGTGAGGAGTCGCAGGCTGTGAGTAACACAATGCCGTCAACCAATACTTGGCCTTAAAGTTGCCGTAGCCGGTTTCACATGGAAGCTTGCTCCTCAATGGCTAGACATAGGTGAAAACAAATACTCCTCACTCCACCTATCCCCGGACCTCTTAACAATTCCTAGCAGAAGCTTCATGCCGTCAAACGAAAGAAAAGGAAAGATCTCTATCGTTTCAATTTGACAAAGTTTTTTTTCGCTAAGTGAAAGACAAGGGAAATGCAAAATTTTTGAATGAAGCTAATGGGGCTAATAAACCTGGGCGAAAATCGTCAATGAGTCCGGAGGTTACGGAAGGGACTGATCCGGACGAAGCTGCCTGCACTTATGCTTCTACAAGGAACCACTAGCTTGGAGGTTCATTCATTTTCAAATGCAGTTCTTATGAGTTTCAGCAAACTCGAAAGACCAAACTCCGACATCTATACCCTTTATGGTAATCAAAAGATCACCTACAGATTCCCCGCAGATTGTAATCAGGGAATTGAAATCCTCATTCCGGGGTGGTGGCAGTGCCGGCGTGAGGGGAAATATTGGTTGAAAGAGAGAGATGCAGCAATGCTGACGACACGTAAAGTAAAGACCTTTGGGAGACCTTCAAAGGATGTGCATGATAAAGGCAAATGAAGTGATCTGCATCATTACAAGGGGTGGATAGGGACGAAGGCAACATGAGGAGGAAGAGGAGAAGAGGCGAGTGGGAGGGGG